>CM045760.1:53517110-53707218 GCA_025200525.1 Camellia lanceoleosa
CCACCACCTTCTCCTCTTTAGACCCTTTTTCTCCCTCGCCACCAGCTCATTTTGTTGACCACCCGGATGGTTTGGCACGACTAGGGTGGCGTGAGTCTGGTCGACCACTTTAAGTGGGTTTACTTAATTTTTTTCTGCTTTTGCAAATATTTTTGGTGCCAGCTATGCCAGCTGTTAGGCACAGAATACATCCTCCCTACACATGTAGGGAGGGATTTGAGCAAGCTTTGGCTTGCATTTCTATATAAAGGGAGATGCTTCCCCCTTAGAGAGGGTTCAGATTTTTTAGAGCAAAAAATCTACTCTCTCTAGAATTCTCTATATATATATTTATTTGTGCTTAAAAGTGCTTGAAAATGGGAATTCTTGGTGGATTTGCAAGAACTCTTGATCAAAACACCACCATCATTGAGCTAAGGTTCTTGGAGGTGACATTTGAGTTCTAAAACCTGGTTTTGGGCTGAAGAAGTTGCTGTTTTGCTGTGGTTCTTCAAGGGTGACATTACTAGAAATATGACTTTTTCCGTCTAATTTTTTTATGATCGATTATTTAACCATCGTAAAAATCACTTTACATTAAAAAATTACAAAATCATTTAACCCAAATGTCTTCTTAACCTATCTCCCCTCACTCTTATTTCCCAAATTTGTCTTCAACGGTGGTGACCTCTCAAAATCTCTCTCGCCGAATCTCACTGTCCAAATCTCTCTCGCTTGACTAAATTTGAATCTCGCTTGAATCTCACTCTCACGTGATGAAGATTTGAATCTCGCTGAATCTCTTGAATCACCGTCCAAATTTCGATCGGTTGTTGATGAAGATTTCAATCGATTCATAATCGAGATTCATAATTGGTAAGCTACTTTCTATGTATGAATCCAACTCTCTGTCTCTCTCGTAAGCTAGTGTTTGTTTCATGCCTAGTTGTTGAATTTATGTGTTGATTTATTCTAATTTCTGTGTTGATTTCGATCGTTCTTTAATCTATGTTGTTGATTTATTAGGTGATTCATCTTGTTTTTGCTAATTTAAAGTTATACAAATAGATAGAGACATGATTTCGGTGATTGATCTTGTTTTTGTTAATTTGTTGGCTTATTTCTAGTGTTTTACCAGATTCTATAAATGAATATTAATCATAGAATATTAATCAAAAATTGATGAATGAATATTCTTAAATAACCATGACAGTTAGTGAACTCCAGTTCAAATTTCCTCTCAAAATCTTCCCCAAAACACATCAACACAATTTCCATAATTCTTTGTGATAGCTTTGGGGGCTTTATTACTTTAAGAGAGGTCAATGGTCTGGTTTTTTTTTATAAAACTTGTCTATATATGTGGTGTGGGACTGAAAACAGGTTTGGGGGCTTTATTACTTTGAGAGAGGTCAATGTCCTGCTTTTTTATTTAAAGGAGAAATTGAAGTAGAGAAGAGATGAATGATTTTGCACTCATCAATATGTCCGCATAGACACAATTTTTCTCTTTGAAGAAGAAGAAACACTAGGGACTTTTTTACAGGTTCTGCTTTTCTCTGGTGTGCTTTATGATTACTCTTTTCTTTGTAAGCTTTTTAAAGAAAGAAGAAGAAGAAGATGAAGATGAACAAGTAAAGTAATAGTGGTAGTGGACACAACATGCACAAGAATTTGTTCATTGTTGTCTCTTCTTATTACATATAATACAAAGGTGTTTTTGTAACTTTGCCTTTGCATTTTGCATGTCCCACCCACCCATCATATATTCTTGGTGCTGGACAGAACAACATGCACAAGAAGTTGTAACTCATATATTCTTGTTGAATTGAATATGGAGTTAGTATCGTCAACCGGTGAAAGGAGAAATGGTTGGTAGGTTAATTAACAATCAAAATAATTTAGAACTCCACTTTATGTTGAATATTTTCTCCCATAATCACTTTTAGAACTCTTGTCATGGTGTTTTTGTCCATTTTGTGAATCCTTTTACCCTCTGAACTTCATATTGAAATGTTAATATGCTTTTGCTAACTGTGGTACATATATATATATATAGAGTTGTGCATTTACTTTTTCCATGTGCTTCAATGGTTTGTGTTAAGTTGCTGTTGAAATTATTTAAAAACTTGTAGGCAAATGAGTGAATTGGAACTGTTTTAAATTAGTTATGTTTTGTTAGTTCAAGCTAGCCTCGCCTTGTTATTTTGCATTTATTTTCACTTTTATTCATTTCCTCGTGAACGTTTTGCTAATGTGTTTTTTGACCAATGAAGTTTTGTGGTGAGCTTAGTAAAGATGTAGTAATTTAATCAAATCTCAAGTGGCTAGGGATTATTGAAAATCATGTGTCTTGCATTTCCCAACCTCCACAAGGGAAATTCATGTATAGAATTAGTCAAAAGAGCTTTAGAGAGAGAGATTGATTGATTTACTTTAAATATATATATATATATATATATGGAAAACATGGCATTTTGACCATAGGTGTAACGATATACGTAATTTAATAGGGAATATGAGTTTAACTCCTTATCTTGTTCAGAGAGCAATAAGCAACTTCTTGGAATACGCCATAGCTGCATAATAGTATTGTAAATATCTAATTAAGCCTTGTCGTAGAATGTAGTAATTTATACTAATATTATTTCATATGATTATGTATGTCATAAGCTATTTTGAAGAGTGAAAATCCCTTTTTGAGAAGCAATTGGAATAAAAATCTTAAATTAAATTGCTTGGTGACCATTTTGAGAAGCTCTCTTGCATGACTACATTTTCGGCATGGGATACCTAAGCCTTGAGTCCTAATCACATAGGGTCGTTTATATGAATCATTTTTGCTATTTTGCTCTAGTGCGAGTTGATTGATTTTCATTTTCATTTTTTGCCATTGTGTATGTAGGGCATTCTCTTTTTATTTATTTTTTTGTGTGTGAAAAAGAGGGACAAAAATGTAATTACAAGCAGGGATTCAAGTTCTCAAATCACTACATAAAATTCAAAAAAAAAAGAAGACAAACACTTCTTCTTTCACCAGTGTTGATTATTCATGGGCCGTTGGTTTTATTTGGTGTACTTTTTGAACTATAATATGCACTTGTCATTGTGATACTTTGCAAACTCATTCTTTTTATTGATGTGTACAAAAACAGTTAACACATTATACTAATATATTATATGTGTCATATGCATCTAGTGGGCAACAAGCTTCAAAAGAAAATGAATAGGTATGCATTTCTCTGCTTTTAATGAATTTTTCAGCTTATTATGAATTAGATTAGAAATGATGTTGTAGAGTGAAATTTCAAGTTGTCTCGTTGATCAGAAATAATGTGTTAGCACTTAGCATTGGTAAATTGCTCTGCACAATTCTAATATCTCCCATTTGATGTTGTTGAATTGAATGGCCTAGATATGGCATATGAGAACAGATTTGTAGATTTCAGATCTGGATGCTCATGAGTGTGAGCGAAAAGAATAAAGAAACAATCAAACTAAAGTACCTAGGTTAAGCCTTCTGGTCTGGAAGAAGACTGATGTTACATTAAATGGGTTACACAACTTGTACATAAATTATCCTTTTGTCTTTCATGAGTGAAGTATAGCTTAATTTATTCATACTGCTATTTTGAAAGTATGGATAAGTTAATATACTTATTGTTTCTTTTGATTTCCTAGGTTTTTGATGTATTTGATGAAAGGAAAAATGGTGTCATCGAATTTGATGAATTTGTCCATGCACTCAACGTCTTCCATCCCTATGCTCCCACAGAAGACAAAATAGACTGTAGGGATCAGATGTAATCCTTTTATTCTTATTATCAAGACAAATCTCATGAACTTAACCTCTTGGTGTTACCTTCGTGGTACCCTGGAGTTGCATTTAGGCTTTACGATTTGAGGCAAACTGGGTTTATTGAGCGAGAAGGAGTAAGTATTCTACAATCAGAAACTTAGCAATTGTTGCCATAACTAATGTTAAAACAAATACATGCTCTGAGAAACAAAGACAGTTGATACACTAATTGTGTTTGGAGGTTTTCAAACCTTTTTGAACTCATTATTAAGGTGGCTTGCAAGTTGCAAGCTTTTGAATCAAATTGGTGCTACATAAGTTTCTACATTTTGTAGATCTCTCTCTCTCTCTCTCTCTCACACACACACACACACACACACACACATGCATTGTAAAAGATGTCACATTACTCTTCCCTTTGTGCTTATATTTATGGGCATGCAAATGAGCATAAATGTTTGACTCTCATACATAAAACATTCATAATAACCAATGGCTGCCTCAATTTATCAGGTTCTTGGGGACCTTAAGAACAGGAATGATTTGATGACCAATTCTTTGCTCCATAATTTTTAATATTGGGACATAAGGCTTAGTTTGGTTTGACTTATGCTTTAAATTTACTACTATTGACAAATGTGTGAATGACTAGATGAATATAATCTTTTTATTGAAATAAGTTTGCATTTGTTATCATGTTTTGCTAAGGCAAATTCAACTAGTCATGTTGTTTGTCTGCTGCTTTCCTGTCATTAGTGGGTTGAGGACAGAAGATCAAACCTTCAAAGTTTACTTTGTCATGTTTCTTTGATTTGGGCAATATTTGAAAGGCTTGGAACTTTTCAAATATATATATATATATATATTTAAAGGCCTTGCATTCATTGAATTTAGTGCAAAACAGAATTTAGCCCTTTATCTGGAGGTATATGTGTATGTATGTATTCATTGAGAGACAAAGAAAAGAGAAGTGATATTAAAAAAACTAGTTGAAAGCTGGCCTTCCTTAGACCTTTTTATTTCTACAGCTTGTTTAAGGATGCCCTTTTCTTTTTGCATTTTCATTTGGTGAAATTTCATGGTCTCAGACCTTTTTATCATGCTAAAGCAGGCACATTCCTTTTCATTCATGAATTACGAGTAAAACAAAGAATTGCTTTCGTGTGAAGCAAATGGTGATTGCAATTATGATGGAATCTCGGACGAAGCTAATCGATGAACTTGTTAAGGCTATTATTAACAAGGTGAGAGTTTCCTCAATTTAAAGTGTTTTCCTCTTTAATTATTGCATCCCGATTGGATGTTGATGGCACCTTAAAATGACTTTTAGGAAGTAAGACAATCATTTTAGGCATCCTTATAATTTTTATTTTGACGATATAATTTTTATCATTAATGCCTGAAATTTTTGTTATGATAGGTGCAATGTGGTGATGTGGAACTTGAAAAGAAAATTGATGAGAAGATTGGCCAGTTCATCAAGAAACACCCGAGCAACAAAATTGATGAGAAGATTGGCCAGTTCGGGATTGTATTTTTTTTCATAAAATAACTTTTCTCAAGTTTTTAGTTGTAATAACTTTCACATATGGCTCAAATTTTGAGACTCAAATGGAATGTTCAATTAAACTACAATGCTATACTATCTCAAATGGAATGTTCAATTATTCCTAGAGTGCATAACGCTACACTTTTTTCCTTTTTTTTCTTTTTTTTTTCTTTTTTTTTTTTTTTTTGCGATGGTAACAAGATGGTCACCAAAAATCATGTTAGTGTTTTTGTTTTTTGCGACGGAAAAATAGCGGTCACCATAAGTAGTTTAGGCGGTCGCATAAATAATTACGATCGTTGTTTACCGCTTCATAAAAGTATTTGCCACACCCACATTCGCGACCCTCATTTGTTGTCGTGATGGGCCATTGCAAAAATTCTTTGACTATTTTTTATTATTTGCGACGGTTTATAGCGGTCACAAAAGTGTTTTTTTAGTAGTGAGCATCTCCTCTTTTTAAGCTTATTTTAGTACACAATCTTGGCCACCTTTGCATTTTTTTGGCCTAAGTTTCAACTGCAAAAGTTCTATATTTAAGTGCTTAAAATGGTTGTTTAAGGCTTTGCTTGAGTTAGGTGGTTTACCCCTTTGGTGGCTTGTTTTGCCTTGTTTTATGCCATCTTTTAAGGCCTTTGAGACCATCTCTGTTTGGCCTTCTCACCACCTGAAACTCAAAAGAATTTCATGGTGGAAAAGTGGTTTTGAGGTCCCAAATGGGTGGGGTGGTCCTCCCTCCTCTTCTCTTGTTTGCATATGTTGATGGCCCTCCAAAAGAGCATGTGTTTCTACTTCTTAGAGGCTTTGTTTAGGCTCGTTTTTGTGACTTCGGACCTTCCATAACTCTTTTTTTGGCTGTCTTGGTCACCTCTTGCATGCTTCTTATACTTGTAGTGTAATCCTACTTGTAGCCTTGCAAAGTGGCATGTCTTTGTGCTTTGAATTTGCTTAGTTCAAGCATGTTTTTAGCCATTATTTGACATGTCATAACTCTGATTTGTGTTGGTTTGGTTGCCTCTTGCATGCTCCTTGCACTTGTAGTGCAATTTTGTTCACTAGCCTAGTGTATTTGGTGTTTTAGCCTGTTGATCTAGCATGTCTATGCTCTACTCCAGCACATTTTTGGCTATGTTTTAGGATGCTTTAGGTCTGATTTAAGTGGTTTTAGTCATGCATGCTTGGCTTTGCATAGCTATAGTGTATTCGCTTTACTAGCATTGCACTGGGACCCCTAGCGCTGCTATATTTGTGATGTGTGCATGATATGTCATTGCCACACTCTCACATTTTCCACTCCTTCAATGTGTTTGGGAGTTGTGTCTTCATGCCTTGTTGGCGAGCCATTAAACGTGCATATTTTCCTTATGTTATATGCCTTGATCTTAGTGTATTTCAGCTACTGTTTTGGCGTATTTAACCTCCGTCCGAGGTTGGTTTGGTCATTTGTGCTATGTATTGCATGCCTCTAGTGTTATGCTCTTTGCTAGCTTCAATGCTTTCGACTCTGAGTATTCTTTGTATGCATCATTTTCATGCTTTGATGTCATTTAGAATGTCATTTCAGTGCTAAAATATATGTCATTGCATCCCACTAATTCACTCTTTCAAAGCTAGAGGACTCTTACTTTTGGACTTAACCGATTAAGGGAATAATTGGTAATCTAAAACGAGTAAACAAAATGAATCAAAGTAAAACATGGCAAGATAACATGTTTGTGTTGCATTGCATGTGTTTGGATCAGACGTTAATCCAAACACAGAAACGAAGCGTTCATACTTGAAGTGATGAACGCTACCATTTCTTGGTCGTCATCCCCTTGATTGTGCATGATAGGGTGGAGGCCTTTCAAGTCTTATGTGTGCATTCATTGAGTCTTGTGCAAGCTTGATCCTTTGGCCACTATGCATTGAAAATGCTTGGTTGTTGGCTTAAGAGTCAAATGCCATACTCCTTTGAGCTTGAGATATGATAAGGAGTGTGGAAGTGCATACATTTTGCAAATACACTGTCTTGCCTCTGCTCGGATCTCTGCTGTTGAAGAATAGAGGAATTTCAGCCCTCAAGGTGTTCTTGAGATCAGAAATAAGCAATTTGGAAATCGGTGTAATTTTCATAGGTTCAAAAGAGTGCAAACAGAGGTGTCTCGAGGCAAGGTAGTGGATTTCCGGGAGGACGCAACTGAGCATGCATATCCCCCTCGCCTGCGAGGCCATTTATCGCTTTTGTTAGCTAGTTGTAGTTAATTACCTGTGCTGTAATTCATTTAGCTTAGTGCTTTGTAATATTCTAATTAGCTTGGATTAGCTAGTTATTCAATTTGGTTTGTAATAATTAATTAACTAGAATAGTTAGTTAATTAATTGGTTTGTAATAGTTAGCTTAATTAGCGTAGCTAGTTAGCTTTCATTCTATTCGGACCCTCCGTCGAGAGGGAAAATGTTGTAATAAGTGTGCGTGTGTGTGTGAATGTCTTCCAACCCCACGTCTTTCTCCCTTTTACTTATCCGCTTTTGATGGTTAGTTTTAGGGCATGTTTCAATTAGCATACTTATGCTTTGCATGTGTGCATCATTCATTCGTATTGCATGCACCGGGCTCGGCGCATCATTCAAACTGCATTGTATTTCAATACACTTCTTTGAATACATGTATCAAATGTTGCATTCATATGCCGTCTTAGCTAGCCAAGCCTATTTTAGTTGCATTTTGCATGTGTTGCATTAGGCATCTTATATCATTAGGATCATGCATTGATTTCTAATTGGTTTGCTTTTGGCTCGAGTACAATTATAAGTGTTTATACTTTAGCATCTTTGCATGTGTGTAAGTGATCCCATGATAGCATGCTTGCCATGAGGTTATTTGCTTAATTGATAAATTGTATGAATGCTATGGATGAAGGCTTCATTGCTTGAATTCGACAATTCATCCAATGTGCTTTTAAGCCCACTTTGAAGTGGCAAAATCATGTTTTTAAGCCCACTTGTGGGTGGCAAATCCGCTTTTACCCTACTAAGCAGTAGCAACTTCAAACCATTTTCACAAACAACATGAGATGTTTTGTTCCAAATTGAGTGATTGAGTCTATACTTGTGTGCTATGCATCACGATAGTAAGCTAGCTAATAACCGAATCGAACACATGTGTTTATAAAAACAACATATCATGTTAGTAGAGGCCAATCTTTGATCGAGCGGAAGTGCTCATTTCAGACCTTCCCTCTTACCCAAGTTCCCGAGCCGAGGCAACTTTGGTATGACTTTATTGACACGTGGCCTTAGGCACGAGTCGTGGTTTCCTAAATTTCCCAAAATAAAATATTTAGGGCGACTCAACCGCAAAGCAAACCATGTTTAGTTTTTGATTAAAATCGATTTTCCAAAACGATTTGCGATTTGGACTCATTGGTGATTTATCAGTCTTACATTGCACTTTGTGAGATTAGATTCAGAACCGTGATAGGAGTCTGAACTGTAGTAGCTAGAACCCAATTCACACCCTCTCCGAAAGGGGGGGGCGTGCGGAGCGAGTTCAGGTGGTCTACAGTTGGCAAGTGACTTAAAGGGAGAATGTAACGCATCGATATTGTCCGATTTGTCCTTCCGGTCACCCATCTCGAACTAGAGTTCTAATAGGATTTCACCACTTGGGAAAAGGCCTCTTTTACTTTTATAGCCTAGTAACTCTCCATTCAGAACTTTGGCATTGACCACATTTCTTGACATAATACTTGGTGTCAACAGATTGTCGGCCAATAGTATCCTGACATAACGCGGTGAGCTAGAGACACTGTCTGGGATAGGCACCACAATTGCCCTCATGTATTTTAGTTAGAAGTTCCTTGACTTTATCTGTAAACACTCTAAGTATGGCCCAGAGAGAGATTTCTCGAGAGAGCTTCTCTGCGGATCCAAATAGTATCGGAGGGCTTTGTTTCGAGTTTGTGTGCTTCTTTCTTATCCATCGAGCTTATTCAAGACAAGAATGCAAAGGATGTGGTCCATCCAACTCGGACCTTGTTCGATAATGTTGACTGAATCGTTCTAAAGAGGCAATGTTTTACCGAGGACAAACCCTACTTCAATTGTCCATTTAATTCGAGTTGATAGCAGAGGCTAGGCAAACCAAGGTCAGCATGGGTGTTCTGATCCCGGGTTATTTGATTCAATTCATGATGGTCGAATTTTGCCAGCAAAGAATTCGCCATTTTCATGTAGGCTGCCATACGGTCATTTTTGGCTGCGTATTCCCGCTTTAATTGAGTGATGACGAGTTTTGAATTGCAGAAGATAAGCAGGTGCCGAGCACTAAGGAGAAGTGTATTACATAAGAAATGGTTCGTATTCGGCCTCATTGTTTGATGCTTCGAAACCCAAATTTAATGACTATTCGATTATTGCCTCAGAGACATGATCACTACGCCTCGCCCCATCGCCATGTTGGTTAGATGACCCGTCACAATACAAGCGCCAAATGTCCCTAACATAAATTCTCCAATTCGGCTTAGGTTGAATTTGATCGACTTAAAGTTGGCAAGACACCCAAAGGAATTGGGCCACAAAGTCAACGAGCACTTGCCCTTTGATTGATGTTCGTAGAAATTGGATATCGTCGCCAATTTCAAGAGCCCATTTCAAACGCTACCGACGCTTCCGCCACTTTGAGCATCGGATCAAGGTAATCTGTTAGTACCCATGGTATGCCCCAAAAGTAATGCATCGCTTTCTTCCGCCATGATGAGAGCAAGGATGAGTTTTTCTAATGAGGGTAATGTGTTTCGCCATCACCATTGCTTTGCTCACATAATAAACTAGCCATCGCTTCCCTAGTTCTTCCTTTATCAACACTCACCGACCGATTAAGCGAGCGCCAGATATAAAAGGAGCGGATCACCGCCAAGGAGTTGTCAAGAGAGGAACCGATTGGAGGTAAGTCTTCAAACTGTTTCAAAGCGGCCAGACTCGAGGGTCTATTCAAAAGCTTTAACTTGCCAAGGGTATGAAATAATTGTCGCCAGCGATCGTGGAACGATCGATGAACTTTGTTGAGCGCGCCATTCCCATCACCTCTGAACCTCTTTGACCAACCGAGGAGAGCGAGTTCAAGAATTGCGATGATTTGCCTCGGGTTGGCTTCAATTCCGGGTGGTTAACAATGAAGCCAAGGAATTTGCGGATCCAATGCCAATGCACATTTGGAAGCGTTTAGCTTCATTTTGTATTTGCGAAGAACGTAATGTCCTCTTTTAGATCGGCTAGATGAGTTTGCTCTTCTTTAGACTTCACCACCATATTGTCAATGTATACTTCTATGGTACGGCCGAGTTGCTCCTTGAACATGGCAGTCACTAGTCTTTGGTAGGTTGCCTCCGCATTCTTCAGCCCAAAAGGCATAACCTTATAGCAATAGGTTCCTATTGGGATGAGGAATGCAATTTTTTCCGGTCTTCCGGATGCATGGAAATTTGATGGTAGCCTCAGAGGCATCCAGAAGCTCATACGTTGGTGATGTGCCGTTGCATCTACGAGTTGGTCTATTCTGGGAAGAGGAAAGCAATCCTTGGGACAAGCTTTGTTTAAGTCCGTGATATCCACACAAACATGCCAAGTTCCATTTTTCTTCTTCACAACTACAGTATTTGACAGCCATGTAGGATAGGTCACTTCACAGATTGCCCCGGCATCAAGGAACCGATTAACTTCTTCAACAACGGCAGTTGTGTGTTCCACGGCAGACCGCTAGCTTTTCTAAATAATTGGCTTACATTTTGGATCAACATTCAAGTGGTGCTAGGACACAGATGGATCCACCCCCGACATCTCATAAGGTGACCATGCAAATACATCAAGGTTGTCTAGTAAGAAGGATATTAGCTCTTTCTTGTCGACTTTATTCAGAGAAGCACCAACCACGAAGAACATGTCAGGATTCCCATCAACTTCTACCCGATCCAGGGCTCCGGTTGCCTTTTTGCTTGGAAACCGCCCAACGTCGTCGAGGCTTTCCCAATCTGGCACCTTAATTGAATTCACTTCCAGCTCCCTTGGTTTCTTTGCAGCAAGAAGATAATACGCTCATGCCGATTTCTGGAAACCTCGAATTTGCTCTATGCAGCGTTCAGTCGGAAAGCAAAGTAGTTGATGATATGTACTTGGCACGGCCTGCATGGTATGCAACCAAGTTCGTCCCATGATAAGATTATACGGTGAAGAAAGCTTGACAACCAAAAATTTACATCCACCGATTGGGAGCCCAAACGGTAGTGTGATTTTGCCCAAAGGATATTCCAGATTAGCATTGAATCCAAATAACGGATACTCACCGAGACGTTTGACTCAAGAAAGTGAAGTTTAACGAAGGACTAGTAGTACATTACAAGTACTTCCTGGTCAATGAGAATACGCTAACGGTGAATCGGTTTACGCGTAATTCGATGACTAAGGAATCAGTGTGGGGAAGCGTTACGCTGACCAAATCAGAATCATCGAAAGTAATACTTGTAGCTTCATGGGGCCATTTCACCGGTGAGTTGCTTTTGGGGATCGTGATGCAATCAATTGTATGAATCGTGATGCCGCAAGTCAGAGTATCATATGAATTACGCCGAGTGGAGGTGAATCCTGCCGTATAGTTACTATTTTTGTTGAATTGTTCTTTCGGACGTGTTGCGTAAGCCGATCGTCTTGTACCAACTCCTCAAGGTGGTCCTTCAACGCATAACAACTATTGGTATCATGACCGTGGTCTTTGTGATACTCGCACCACCTATCCCGTCTCCTCATGTCGAGAGGTCCCATCATCTTGGGTGGCCATTTAAGAAAGGAAAGGTGTTGAACTTTAGACATAACCGCACTAATCGGCTCTGTTAACTCCGTATATTTCTTGTTCACGCACTTTATGCGCCTGCTATCCATTTGAAGTTGTTCATTAGCTCGATGTGAACACTGGTCATTTGATCGACGCGAGTCTCGTCTTTTGTCTCGTCTAGCCCGATTCCATGGTTCAGGGCTCCGTGTTGGTACAGAGTTTATTGGCTGAACAATTTCAGATGGCTCCTTCTTGTTTTACTTATCTCCGGCTTTGACCACCAGGGAATCATCTTCCACTGTACTGTATTGCTCCACTTTCTACATTAGCGACCAGACTGCTTTGGGGCGTCATCTGGTCAAGGAGCTGCGGAGGGCACTGTCAGGATGCAAGCCCATCTTAAAGGCAGTGATGGCCATAGAGTCATTGCTGGCATCATCTACTAGATTAAAGCATTCCCAATAGCGCGCCGAATATGCACAAACGGTTTCTCCTAGTTGAATTTGCATTGCCCAAAGAGAATCAGCTTGCTTTGGCTGGACCTCATTGGTTATGAACCTTGCTCAAGGATCTCTGGAGTTGGTGGAAGCTCTTAATTGATGCCAGTCCCAATTTATAATACCATCTGACTGCCAATGGTCCCAAATTGCTCGAAAATATTCGGCACATGAGGGCCTCGTCGTCCGCATGAAACGCCATGGCTTGCTTATAATAACGAATGTGATCAGTGGAGTCCGATTTTCCATTGTATAGGGTGAACGATGGAGCTTTGAACTTTTGGGTAGCATTGCCCTTGTGATCGTCATAAAGGGGTCATGTTGATCCTCTTCGTCGAAGTCATTTCTTCTTCGCTTATTCCGCGATGCGCAGACTTTCGCCAAGAACTGAGACTTCAACTCATCCCTTCTTTTTGGATTTTAGGATGATGAATTAGAATCACTATCACTATCATGTCTTCGAGTTTGAGGTCGTCGACCATCCTTTCCCAATGGTCGTCCCCGATCTTGGCACACGGCCTATTGGGATTTTGCCACCTCCAAGGCCAAATCCTGTCGAAGGCGCTCATTCTCAGCCATCATGTTTTCTAACCTTTGTTCGTTTTGCTTTGCCTGATCCATAATCGCTTGTATTGTCTCATGTGCTGATATCGAGTGAGGTCTGGACAACTGAGTCGAAGTTCAACGCCCTTCGTGCGGCAATGTTCTTCGCCCAAGCATATTTCTGAGTGGTATCATCTCGTGGTGTAAGGTCGCCAACGACTACCGAAGGATCTTCACACGCCCGCCATGGATGTGCTTGAGTATTCCCACAGACATCTCGCCAATTGTGGAGATAAGGTTTGGAAATACTCTGATCTTGTAGGACGGTCTTGATCTTACTAGTTACCTGAAAAGAAATGAACGATCCGGTTGGGGGTGCCGGAATTAGCACTCCGATGGATAAGTCAGTGTATACTCTCTGGGTTGCTTATACCTCAAGTTAATCTTAATATTTCTTACATACCTTTTCTTAGCTGATGCTCTTCTTATTTATAGTCGTCCTTGATGTCGATAGTAGGGCCCACCTTTCGTCCAATGTACAATCGCTCATTCGACCAATTGCTCATACTCGAAATTTTACACCAAATTCTTCGGCCAATCTAGTTATTCGGCCTCTGTTCCTCCAGGATATAGCCATATAGTACATGACCTGATCTTCTTTAAAATATATTCGACTTCCCTATGTAATAATATTGTGTGGCCCCCACATCTGTCATCACCAAAGTGTCTCAGCTTGAGAACTTAGGTATGAGAGGGGAAGGTCATGAATTGAGCACCCACTACACCCGATCAAAGATCGGCTTCTACTAATCATGATGTGATTTTTATGTACATTATATGCTCTTGTTCCGATTATTTAGGCTAACATTACTATTGTTGCACGCAAGTATAGACTAATTTGCAAAAGTTAGAACGCTTTGATTTCATGTTTGTTTGAAAACTAGTTCGAATACCCATCACTTGGAAAGATGAGTTTGTATGTACATTAATTAATTAGCCCAATTTAAGCAATTAGCCTTCATCCACAGGCATTCAAACGGATATATCACTGAAGCACTTAGCCTCATGGAATCATGCTTGATATGGCAACACAAACATACATGCAATATGCTAAAATGAGAAATGCTTACCTAGTACTCCAAGGCAAGCCAAATAAAATAAAATAATTAGAAGAAATGCATGCTCCCAGACAATGCAATATGACTAATGCAACACACACATTATGTAAATAATGAGTTCAGCTACTAGCATGGCATATGAATAAATTCAAGACATGGGATAAATCACGTATTCGAGCGATGAATTTGAAATTGACATTTGATTAGCATGACGAGCCAAACCTTATGCATGCAAGACAAATGGATGCAAGTCATGGAGCAATGCTAATTAAAACATGATGCTCTATGCTACCATCATAAGTAGGTAAATAAAAGGGAGAAAGAAATGGGGGTTGGAAGACTTACATGACTTATTACATATTTGCCCTTGTGCAAGAGGGTTCGAATGAGTGTCCAAATGTCCAAAATAAACTAATTATTACAAATCCGAATAAAAGAATTAATTGAACTAACTATCAACTAGCTTTCTAAGTTATTACAACAAAGGTACTGCAATAATGACATCAATGTAATATGAAGAACAATAATCGCAACAAATAATAACAACAAGAATAATTACAACAATGATAATTATAATCACCTTGCTTGTTTCCACTTTTCAAAAAACACTTTTCAGAAAATTTTCTTATTTTCCGTATTTTTTGTTTTTATTGAATTTTTTAATATTTTTAAGCAATTTTTTACTTTTAGACACACCTAACATAAATACACCTAAAAAGTAAAAAAATTATAAAAAAAATATTTAAAAATTTACTAAATACCAAAAATACAAAAAAAAAAATGAGAATTCAATACATTTTTTTGTATTTTTATGTATTTATTAATTTTTAAAAATATTTTTTCACAAATTTTTTAGTTTTTAGATACATCTAAGTAAGGTACATCTAAAAACGTAAAAAAAAAAAAATGTTTAAAATTTTAAAAATATTCACTAAAAATAAAAAATTTAAAACCAAAAAGTCGGCCAAAAACTTAATCCAGAAAACTCAAACCAAACACACTGAATATTAATACAAGCAACAATGAGGCATAATGGTTGCATGCACAGTCTCCAGAAGTTGCTCTGTCTGCCTAGATTGCTCTGTCTCACCTTCAGTCACTACCCTCTGCTTCTGCAAAAAGCCCACTGCTTACCAAACATTAGGATTTGGCCGAGCCAAAACAGTTCTGGCCGGCTCCAAATTTTATGCCAAAAAATGTTTTGTGCTCTGAGGTGAGAACAATGCAGACATAGCCTTTCTAGGCCCTGTTTGTCCCTTCTGCCCCTCTCTCTTGAAAAGGTAAGCTCTTGTTTGTAAACCAAACTTGGTCCAAGCTCACTCTCAAGCTTGAATTGCGATTCACAAGGCTCAACCAAGGTTCTAAGTTCTTGCTCTAAGGTTGTCTATGGTGTATAGATATGGTATAAGGATGATCAAATCTCTCAAAGGTAGCTTGCACAAGAATAAGGATCTCTTAAGGGTTATTTCACTTTTTTGAAACTTTTCCAATCCCTAACACTGAGATACATGCTCATTTTTGTAGAATTCGAGCAAAAATAGGTCAAAAATATCTTCAAAAATGGACAGCTGGCCCATTCCTGCCCAAAACAAAGTTTCTCGCTAAAGAGAGCCGGCCAGCCCCCAATGTGGTACGGCTGGCTCCCAATATGTTCCCCTATTCCTCTGTTTCAAACTCAGTGTAGGGTGGTGTAGACCGCCCGAACGTCGCGACTCCGCGCGTGAAGGCGCGAAATCGTTTTGTTCATTAGCTACTATAGTTCGGACTCAATGTCACGGTTCTGAATCTAATCTTGCAAAGTGCAATGCAAGACCGATAAATCACCAAAGAGTCCAAATTCGGCAAATCATTTTGGAAAAATGATTTTAATAAAGGAGTGCCAAAACATGGACTGCTTTGCCAGATACAGAGTCGCCACCTAAATATTTTATTTTGGAAAATTTAGAAAACCCTGACTCATGCCTAAGGCCACGTGTCCGTCATCACCAAAGTTGCCAGGGCTCGGAACCTTGGGTACGAGAGGGGAAGGTCATGCAATGAGCACCCCCGCCCGCCCGATCAAAGATCGGCCTTTACTAACATGATATTTTGTTTTTGAAAACACATGTGTTCTTATTCTGATTCATTAGCTAGCTTTACTACGTGATGCGCACAGCATACAAGTATAGACTAGATCACCTAAGTTGGAACAAAACATCTCATATTTGTTTGTTTGAAAATGGTTTGAAGGTGCTACTGCAAGTAGGCTAAGACGTGGATTTGCCACCCTCGTGGGCTTAGAAAACATGATTTTGCCACTTCACAAAGTGGGCTTAAACTGTGATTTCGATGAATTGTTCCAATTCAAGCAATCCAACCTTCATCCACGTGCATTCATGCAATTAAACACTTAAGCAGTTTGCCTCATGGCAAGCATGCTATCACGGCAGCACTCACACTCATGCAAGTATGCTAAACCGTAAAAGCTTACCTAGTACTCCGAGCCAAAACAAAAGCTATGTTAGAAATCAATGCATGATCCTAGCTATGTTAAGAATGCTTAGTGCAACACATGCAAAATGCAACTAGAAATAGGCTTGGCTATTCTAAGATGTCATGTGAATGCAACTAGATAACATGTATTCAAATTGGTATTGAAATACAATGCAATTTGTATGATGCGCCGAGCCCGATGCATGCAAGATGATGCATGATGCACGCATGCGACATAAGGATGCTAATTGAAACATGCCCTAAAACTAACCATCAAAAGCACGTAAGTAAAAGGGAGAAAGAAATGAGGGTTGGAAGACATGCATCACACACACGCACGCTTAATACAAAATTTGCCCTCGCAATGAGGGTCCGAATGAATAATACAAACCAACTACTTAACTAACTATCCTAGCTAATTAGTTATTACAAAACTCTTAACTAATTAAACAAATTAATTAATTTACAAAACCAAATTAAATAAGAAAGCAAGTAGGCTACCACACCGCCCGAATGATGAATGATGCATGCTCGGTCGCATCCTCCCGGAAATCCACTTCCGTGCCTCATGATGCCTCTGTTTGCATTGTTTTAGACTTCTGAAAATTGTGCCAACTTCCAAGATGCTTCTGATCCACCTCATGGACATGTTGAGGGGTGGTCGGCCAAGAGGAGTGATCATCGGCCAGAGTTTATGGCTATCGGCCAATTTGATAGCCGATCGGCAGACTTTGATGGTCGGTCAGCAGCTCTGATGGTCGATCAGCTACTGCTTCCTGCAAATTCCCTTTTTTGCTGCAACAGAGCACTAACAGAGGCATGGCAGTGTATTTACAAGAAAATGTGTGTGTGTAGACACCCCATTTTTGACCAACCTTAAGAATCAGACGTCATCGATTGAGCGCTTGGTGATAGTGCATGTCGTGCTCGTTTGAGATTTCGAGTTTGGCCGAGAGCCTTGCCTCCCGCCTCGATCTCTTTGTGCTTTGGCTCGGTTTGTGAACCGAACCTTGTTTCTCTTCCTAGAGAGGGAGTAGTCTTGTGGACCACCTTTTTGTGGTCGAGACCACTTTTCTCCTTGGAGACTAGTTTCGATTTTCGAGCCTTGCCAAGACTTGACTCGAGACCGCTTAACGCTTCTATTTGGCATGGTTTTTGAACCACACCTTGTTGCCTCTGCTTAGAGGGACACTGTGGTCCAGAGACCACTTTTGTGGTTGCAGACCACTTTTGATGCCCGTGAGACTAGTTTCGAGGCTTACGCCACGGCCTTGCCTCCCGAACTTTCGCCTTGCATCCGCTTTTGGTTTGTTTTTGGTACAAACCTTGTTTTCCTCCTTGTTTGGAAGGTGGTACAAGGGTGGGAGACCAGTTCTTCCCCTTGAGACCACTTTCCTCCTCGCCAAACCCTGGTCGGCCAACCGTTTTCTTGGTCTTTGGGCCACCTTTTTTGATCGGCCACCACACCATTGGCTTGCTTTCAGTGTGTAGACTTCTCCTACCCATGGCCGACCAGGTTTTATCTTGGGAGGCCACATGTGGTGGTCAACAACCACTTCAAGTAGCCCATTTTAAGCTGGTCGCTTTTGTCACCTTTTTGGAGATATTTTCATCCAAATTGTCAATTTGAAGGCACTAAAACCATCCTCCATACATATGGAGGGATGGCTTTGAACCCTAAGCTTGTCCAACAAGCTTGAGCATTGGTTCTCTATAAGGGAGAACCTCCTCCTCCCTCCACTAGGTTCATATTTTGTGCTTTAAGATATACATATACACCTTTGTCTCTATATTGCTCTTGTTCTTCATTTTTGTGCCTTAAAGTATAGTTTTATCATACTTTAACACACAAACAAACACTCAAACACCATCCTTTTGTTGCTGAGGTGCTTAGGAGCTGGTTTTGGTGTTGTTGGATTGGTTTGAGCTTGGAAAACCTGCTGGAGTTGTGGTTTTGAAGGTGTTCATCAAGGGTGAGCTTCTAACCCTTAAATCCCTTGATTTTGCTTAAGATTTTAGTCCTATTTTCATGCTAATTTAAGCTTAACTTCCTACTATAAAAAGTTCTATTTTTCAGTCCTTAAAATGTTTGTTTAAGGTCACTTTTGTGTTGGGGGTAGTCTACCCCCTCTTAGGCCTTGTTAGGTCTTGGTTTGAGCCATCCCTTTAGGCTCTTGTCCTAGCCTTTGCATGACCTTTCTACCACTGAAATCCAAAGGATTTTCAGTGGTGGAAAGGTAGTTTTGGGGTCCCAAATAGGAGAGGGTCATCCCCTCTCCTTGTGTCTTGTATACTTGTCATATATGCCTCATGTTTGAGCATGTTTGTTAAGCTTGTATTGGCTTGTTCTTAGCATGTATTTAGGGTTATTTCAGCATGCCTCAGATCTTTTTTGACTTGGTTTGATCATTCCATGCATGCCTTATACACTTGTAGTGTAAATCTTACAAACTAGCTTTGTGTGCCTCATGTTTGAGCATGCCTTTCTAGGTTGTTTTGGGGCCATCTCAGTAGGTTTTTGGTGTTTTTTTAACATGCCTTAGATCTGTTTTGGGTTGGTTTGGTTAGCCCTTGCATGCCTTATACACTTGTAGTGTAAATTTCATAAACTAGTCTTGTATGCTTCATGAAGTAGCATGTCTTTCTAGCTTATGTTGACTCCATTTCAGCATGTTTTTGGTGATGTTTTTCCATGTCATACCTCTGTTAAGGTTGGGTTTGATAGCCCCATACATGCTCCATGCACTTGTAGTGCATTTCCATGAATTAGCCTAATGTGTACCATGCTTTAACATGTCATTCTAGCATGCTTTTGGCTTAACTTCAAGAAGCTTTTGTCCATGTTTTAGTATGCTTAAGCTCTAATTTGTGTTGTTTTGGTCATGCATGCCATGCTTTGTATAGCTATAGTGCATCCTAGCTTGTTAGCTTTGTGTATTAAGTCCACTAGCATGCATTGCTTGGCCTATTTGAATGATTTGGCATCATTTTATATGTGATTTTAGTGCATGTTTCATGGTCATGCACTTGAATCTTTCACTCATTCAATGCGTTGGAGGGTTTGCCCTTTATGTCTTAAACATGAACCATTATGTATGCCTTCATGCCTAAACTTATGAGCTATCATTTCAATGTGTTTTTGGGGTTATCTTGCCATGATATAACTCTGATTTTTGTTGGCGGAGCCATCCCATGCTTGGTCTTGGTAGGTGTAGTGTAATCCACCTTATTTGCCTTGCATGCACCATGCCTTATGCCCTTCATGCTAGCTTGTTTTGACTTCCTTCCATACATGTTTTAGACTCATTTTGACATGTTTTAGGACTGTTTTGGGTTGCCTTTTCCATATGCTTCATGTTTTGCATAGTTGTAGTACAAATGCCTATGCTAGCTTCAAGCTTTGGGTACCATAGCATGCTTCATTTATGTTGTGTACATGATTTGGCATCATTTACCATGACATTTCAAAGTATATAGGGCTACCATGTTCCCACTTCATTCACTCTTTAAGTGCCATTGAGTGTTATGCATTGTTGCCTTGCTTATGGCCTAGTGTGTATACTTGCATGCCTAGGCATTTGAGCCCCTATCTTAGCATGTTTTGGTCTTTGTTTAGACCTACTTGAGCTCATCCATGATTGGTTCAATCATTTGTGCCATGTATTGCATGCCCCTTGTGTAGTCCCCTTAATGGCCTTGTGCCGTAGGTCCCCATGCTTGCTTTACTTGTGTTCTTTGACTGGTATGGCATCATTTCACACTTGCTTTCAGAGCCTTTAGTGTTGTCACACTTCCATGTTTATTGCTTCTTCACCATGTTTGAGAGTTGTGCTCTTATGCCCTAGTCAATGGGCTCTTGCATTGTGCATGCATTTACTTTGTGCTTCATGCCTTAGTTTCATCATTATGGCCATTGTTTTGGGCATGGGAGGTCTACCCATATTCGGTTTAAGTCCATTGAGCATTGTGTATGCCATGTTACATCGCATTGTGCATGTTATGTTGTTGTTTGCATTGTGCATGCTATGTTCTTGTTCACATTATGTATGCCACAATCATGTTGCATTGAGTATGCCATGTTATTCATTGCATTGAGTATGCCAAGTTGCATTGCATGTTGTTGCATACTTGTCCCTTGCATTGCATGTTTGCATGCTTGAGATGCATTGCATGTTTGCATGCTTAAGTTGCATTACATTACATGCTAGTTGCATTGCATTTGTTTGGATTAGGTGTTAGTCCAAACACGAGAAAGAGAGGCGCTTCATACTTGAAGTGATGAAACGCCTCAATTCTCGTTGCCAACACTCTTGATCATACATGATAGAGTTCAAGGCATTTATGTGTTTATGTGTGCATTCATTTTACATTGATTCGTGCAATTTGGCTTTCGCCATCATGCATCGAGATGCGTGATTGGTGGCCCAAGGGTTGAGAACCACACTTCCTTGAGCTTATGAAATGATAGGGAGGATGGTTGTGCACACATATCTCACAAATACATTGCCATGCCCTTTCTGTTGCTCAAAGAAATGGAGAAATGCAAGAACAACTGGTCGGCCACCAGAAAACTAGTCGGGTCGACCACTTTTTTCTGTTTGCAACAAAGATAAGTGGTCGGCCGCTGGCTAGCAACATCAACAATTGGTCGGCACCTCCCACAGTCCCCAAGGTGTGTTAGAAGCTTTACGAGCTTTGTCAATGTTCTAAGAACAATTGCAAACATAGGCAAGTTGGAGCATCGCGACGAATTTTCGAACGAAGCGACCAGCATGCATATACTTCTCACCTCGAGGCTCTTATTTTATCGCTTTCCTTAGCTAGCTTATGCTTTGGTTATGTACTTAAGTAGTTAATGCGTTTAGTCGCTTATTTTGATTTGTAATAGTTAGTTAACTAGGTTAGTTAATTAGCATTGTTTTGTAATAATTAGTTTAATTAGCTTAGATTAGCTAGTTAGCTTTATTCGGACCCTCCGTCAAGAGGGCGTATTATTGTAATAAGCGTATGTGTGTGATGCATGTCTTCCAACCCCATTTCTTTCTCCCTTTTACTTTCCAACTTTCAATGGTTTGTTTTGGGGCATGTTTCAATTAGCATACCTTATGCTTTGCATGCATGCATCCATTCATCTGTTTTGCATGCACCGGGCTCAGCGCATCATACTAACTGCATAGCATTTCAATACTTACTTGAATACGTGTTCAACAGCATGTTATCAAGTTGCATTTCACATGACATCTTAGAATAGCCGAGCCTATTTGAGTTGCATTTTCGCATGTGTTGTATTAGCCATCTTAACATGAACTAGGATCATGCATGATTACTAACTAGCTTTTGTTTTGGCTTGGAGTACACTGTGAGTGTTCACGCTTTAGCATACTGCATGTGTGTTAATGTTGCCATGAAAGCATGCTTGCCATGAGGCTAACTGCTTAAGTGTTTAACTGCCTGAATGCCTGTGGGTGCAGGTTGGATTACTTGAATTGGAACAATTCATTGAAATCCGCGATTTAGCCTACTTGCGAGTAGCAAAATTCAAACCGTTTTCAAACAAACGAACATGCAATGTTTTGTTCCAACTTAGGCGATCTAGTCTATACTTGTATGTTGTGCGCATCACATAGTAATTCTAGGTTAATAACCGGAATAAGAACACATGTGTTTTCAAAAACAAAATATCATGTTAGTAAAGGCCGATCTTTGATCGAGCGAGCGGGGGTGCTCATGGCATGACCTTCCCCTCTCGTACCCAAGTTCCCGGGCCAAGGCAACTTGGTGATGACGGACACGTGGCCTTAGGCATGAGTCAGGGTTTCCTAAATTCCCCCAAAATAAAATATTTAGGTGGCGACTCTGTATCTGGCAAAGCAGTCCATGTTTAGCACTTCTTTATAAAAATCAGTTTTCCAAAATGATTTGCCGGATTTGGACTCTTTGGTGATTTATCGGTCTCACATCGCACATTGTGAGATCAGATTAAGAATCGTGACATTGAGTCCAAACTTGTAGTAGCTAGAAAATAAGACGGAATTCGCGCCCTCGCAGGCACAGAGCCCGGAGAGTTCTCGGGGCACGTCTACAGTGTGCAACCACACTTCTTATCATGTCTAAAGCTCAAAGGAGTGTAGTGCTCGGCTCTCGAGCCACCAATCACACATCTCAATGCATGATGGCCAAAGAGGCCAAGTTACACAATTTCAATAAATGCATGACAAACAAGACACTTAGACCATCACCTTATCATGGATAATCAAAGGCAATGGAGACAAAAGGGGATTGGCCCATTTTCATCACTTCAAGTATGAAATGGACCAATTCACTTTGTGTTCAACATAACGTCCGGTTGAACACAATGCAATGCACACATGCAACATGCTTATCTTGGCACATTTTACTTGATTGATTTTGTTTACACATTTTAACATTACCGATCCATTCATTAATCAACTTGTCCAACTATGAGAGTCCTTTAATGAGAGAGAGGTCTATCAAAGAGAATGGTTTAAGGCATGGGATAGACCAATGCCTTTGACTAGGAGTAACCCTCAAAAGAGGGTTGAAGCCATTTACGCACAAGTCTCAATCCCTTGCATTAAACTCAAACTCAAGACTAACCAATCCTCAAAACAAATCAAAAGTGAAGAAATGAGAAGGATGACAGATTTTCAGTGCTAAAGTGGCATGAAATGCAAGACTCTACTATGCAAACATCGTATGCACAACATGCTAGAACACTTAAGCGTTGAAACTAGTGAAGAGCTTTACACTAAGACCATGCAATACAATGCTCAATTGACTAAACCAACTCCAAACAGACCTCATGCATGCCAAAATAGTGGCTAAAAGGGACTGAAATGATAGCATGATAAGCAAGAAAAAGCATGCTCAAATGATGGCTCACCAGCAAGGCACAAAGCTCAACTCTCAAATACAATTAACGAGTGATAAACATGAAAGTATGGCAAAGATATAAGCTCTGAAATACCATGCCAAATGATGCCAAGGCATGCAAACATCACAAGTATAGCATGGTAGGGGCCTCAAAACTCAAGACTAGTCAAGGCATTTGCACTATAGCTTTACAAAACATGAGTCATATGACCAAGGCAGCATAAAAAAGTCCTAAAACAGCCAAAATGGAGTTCTAAAACATGCTTGAAATGAGCTAAGAATAGCTAGAATGAAAGGCTAACACAATAGCACATGTTAGGCAATTTAGCACAATTGCACTACAAGCACATGAAGCAAAGCTTGAATGATCAAACCGGCTCAAAACAGAGCTAAAGCATGCTAAAACAATAGCTAAAGCAAGCTGGAGTTAAGCTAAAATGAGCTAGCATGATTGGCCAAAAGATCAAGCATGATAGACTAGTAAGCATGGATTACACTACAAGTGCATGAAGCATGCAAGAGGTGAACTCACCAACCAAAATCAGAGTTATGGCATGCTGAAATAAGCCCAAAAATAAGCTAAGACTAAGCCAACACGTGCTAGAAAAAACATGCTCAATAATTAGGCCAACAAGGCATACAACCAAGAAGCAAGGAGGGGAGGCCACCCCCTCCTATTTTGGGCCTCAAAACATGGTTTCCACCACTGAAATACCTCTGATTTTCAATGGTGAAAAGGCCAAAAAAATTGGATTTGAAGGTGGTGAGAAGTTGCACAAAAGGCCTTACAAGCCAAGGAACAAAAAAAGAGAACAACCCCCCAAACTCACCAAGCCTTAAACTACCATTTTTACACCTTAAAAATAGAGTTTTTGATAGTCCAAAACCAGCCTCATAATAGTCCAAAACAATGGAAAAAGGAGGGTAAAGCAAATGTGCAAAACCAAGCTGGAAAATGAGAAGTGCTTACCCTTGAAGCACCTTGAAGCACAGCAGCAAAACCAGCCAAAATCAGCCTTTTGGAGCTCAAACAAAGTCCCAAGCTACCTCAACCCAAAGATGATCAACTTTGGTTAAGGGTCTCTTTGCAAAAGTGTAGGAAATTCTCACTTCTAAGCCTAAAACAAGAGGAGAATGAGAGAATTCTAGGGAGGGAGAGAGTTTTGCTCACAAAACTTCTAGAGAGAGAGGATTCTAGAGTGAGAAGCTCTCAAAATTTTCTAAGCCTTCAAAAATGTTCTAACCCCTTGAATATGAGATATAAGGCTTCATATATAGCAAAATATCAAGCTTGGGTCGAAATATCTGAGCTAGGACAAGTGGCACAAGCTGGAAACAGCTGGAAGAGAAATATCTGCCAATTCTGGACTTTCTGGACATTTTTGGGTGATCGGACCACATTTGTGGCCGATAAGGTCCACTTTTGGCCGACCTATGGCCGATGAGGTCCAATTGTGGCCGATGGACTCCCATAGAGGCTGATGGAAAAAATCAGCCTTGGTCCCTGACTTGAAACAAGCCTAATTCCTTCATCTGGACTCCTTTTCAGGTCATTCTTAAGCCTAAACTGTAGCCCCAGAAGTATTATTTCCAATTATGGAAGCTTCACCTCAAAATTCCATGTGTACTAAGAGATATCCCTCTTTTAGTGAAGGTTACTCGGTTTCGGTCCAACCGGAATGATGCCCAACTTCAACAAATCATATCTCCCCCATCCAGACTCGGATTTAGGAGATTCTTGAGTGTAAATGAAGCCCTGGAAGTATTCTTTCCAATGGTGGTGGGCTCATAGCTTAAATCCAAGTATACAAAAGGATAGGCTTGATTTAGCGAGGGCTGCTCTACTCTTTCTTAGTGATTCATGCCCATCTTCTTCTCCAACTTGGTTTCTTCCCTCTTCTCCTCTTTTCTTCAACTCCAAACCCCTAAATAAGGTGTTTTGAAGGATTTTACAAAGATTTCATCTCTCTTTCATTCATTTCTACTTTGTTCTTTCTCGGTTTACCTAAAAGCGCAACATTTGACAAAATGCGATCCTCTAACATCAGAGAAACTCCTTTTCAAAAATATTTTGAAAGAGAGTGTTTTAAGGTCTAAAAACCATTCAAAATAGTTTTAGTCCAAAAATGGGGTGTGAGGTTAGGATTTGACTCTCCTCTTGCCGAAAAAATTGAACCTTTGCTCTGCACATCTTTCACCACCAAGTAAACCATCAGTAGCGCCCAAGTCTTAAGGGCGGTCAAAAATGGGGTGTCTACAGGTTGCACAATGTTCAAAAATGAATTTCTGGGGGTAAATATGAAGGGTTTTAGATTGTTCTTAGAACGTGGGCTTACATTCCTTTGTTGAGAATTCAATCACGCCAACGCAATTTCATCATCATGTGCGCAGGACCAAGCATCCAAGTCTTGCAGGTGGTCAAAAATGGGGTGTCTACACCACCCTCTCCAGAGTCGTACCCTTCCCAATGTGGTCACTCAAAATACAAAGGCCAAGTGGTCACCACGACTAATTCTGTTTATGTTGACAAGGATCTGTCGCTCGGCTTCAATCTGACCAATGGATTATTGCTCCCTAAGGATATGAAGAAGCACGAGCAATTATCCAACCTGAAGGCTATCAGGTTAGCCATCAAATTGCTTGTGTTGGTAAGAACAGTTGACCTTAACTAGTTCAAGTTTTTGCTCAGTTTTGATTTATTGATTCATTGTCGCTCACAGTCGCATTAAAAGAACTATGTTGCTCACAAGCTAATGATTGTCGTAAGGAGTAGTCTTTGCAAGGCGATAGTTGACAACAAGGCCAAAACAACCCAGCTGGAAAAGGCTAAAGCCACTCTTGCTGTGATTTCAGCCAAATAGGATCAGCTTGCTAAGCTAGTTGCTAAGGTAAAGGAGGACAAACAAATGCCCGTGCAAGTGAAAAAGGCAAGATATATAGCTGAGCTGCAAAAGCACCGTGCTGTGCACATGGCCAAGTTAAAAAGCAAGTCGACAACGTAGAGGATCGTGGCTTTGCCGATGGGGAAAAAGTTTATGAACGGCAAGTGGAGGGCACAAAGGATATTTTCTTCCATTGCGTTGGAAGGTCAGTCAGAAGAAACTTGGCCATACGCCAGACTCTGATTTCTTCAAGAATCCTCCACTTGCCTTCTGTAGACATCCCATTTTTTACCATCCTCAAGACTTGGTTGTGCTTGCAGGTACATCCAGCCACAAGTTCGATTGCTCGTCGAGGACTCGACTTTCACGAAAACGTCACAGTTTGAGCTTTTCAAACCTCAGATCCTTTCGCCTTTTTTGGACCATGTGTTGGTCTTTTCAGCATGCTTCTCATGGTGCATTGCCGGCCCCACTCTGCCACTGCCGGCTATGCAGTTATCCCTACCTGCCATTGATGAACTCGGCCGCCATCAATGACGATTGCGGCCACCACCGATGGCCGCGTAATACCTTGTCTCAGTAGTTTTCACGCCAGATCTTTTAAGCCAGCTGGTTTTCACTCATCCCTCCTCCATGTATGGAGGGATGAAGCCATTTTCAAGCTTGTTTAACAAGCTTTGCTTTGCATTCCTCTATATAAGGGGAGGCTCCTCCTCCCTTACAGAGGGTTAGTAACTTCTGAGAAGATATATATCTCTCTCTATATTTCTCTTTCTCTCTCTATATTGTGTTTATTTGTGCCTTAAAGTGCATTTTTCTCTCACTTTTGCACCACAACACATAGTGATACACCACCATCTTTGAGCTGAGGTTCTTGGGAGTGTTATTTGAGCTTTGAAAGTTGGTTTTTGGCCTCAGAGGTTGCTGGTTTCGAAGTTATACTTCAAGGGTGAGTGTATTCCCCTTTTAAGCTTTTATTTGTATACCATTTTGGCCATCCTTGCATATTGTTTTAGGCCTTGCTTTCAACTGAAAAAAGTTCTATATTTAAGTGCTTTTGATGGTTGTTTAAGGCCTCTTTGGTGTTGAGGGTGTTCTACCCTCTTGTGTGCCTTGTTTGGCCTTGTTTTGAACATTGTGTTAAGGTCTTTGAGTTAGTCTTTTTTTGGCCTTTTAGCCACTGAAATCCAGTGGATTTTCAGTGGTAGACTTGTGGTTTTGAGGCTCAAAATAGGAGGGGGTGGTCCCCCCTCCTCTTGTCTTGTTTGCTTATCTTGATAGCCTACCAAAAGAGCATGTGTTTCTACTTCTTAGTGGCTTTGTTTAGGCTCATTTTTGTGACTTTCCAGACCTGCCATAACTTTGTTTTTGGCTATCTTGATCACCTCTTGCATGCTTATTGCACTTGTAGTGTAATCCTACTTGTAGCCTTACAAAGTAGCATGCTTTTGTAGTTTGAATTAGCTTAGTGCAAGCATGATTTTGTGGCTTTCTTGACATGTCATAACTCTTTCTAAAGTTGGTTTGATAGCCTCTTGCATGCTTCATGTACTTGTAGTGCAAATCTTGCTTACTAGCTTTGTGTGCATGATGTTTTGGCTCATTATTCGAGAATATTTTGGCTATGCTCTAGCATGATTTTATTCATATTTTGGGCTGTTTTAGGACTTTTTTGGGCTGCCATGGTCATATGACTTATGTTTTGTATAGCTATAGTGCAAATGCCTTGACTAGTCTTGAGTTTTGAGGCCCCTACCATGCTATACTTGTGATGTTTGCATGCCTTGACATCATTTGGAATGATATTTCAGAGCATATAGTGTTGTTACACTTCCATGTTTTCCACTCTTTAAGTGCTCTTGAGAGTTGTACCTTTATGCCTTATTTGGGAGCCTTTGCTTGAGCCTCATTTCCTTGCCTTCCAAGCCTTCTTCTCAGTCCATCTTTGCTACTATTTTGGCCTGCATAAGGTCTGTTTGGGGTTGATTTTGCCATTTGAGCATTGCCTTGCATGCCTCTAGTATAATACACTTCACTAGCTTTGATACTTTTGAGTTTTCCAACATGTATTGCATGGGTTGTTTGCATGATTCCAAGTCATTTTGCATGTCATATCAGTGCTGGAACATATGCCATTGCAATCCATAGTTCACTCTTTCAATGCCTTTAGAGAGTTGTGTTTTGTGCCTTAAGCTTGGGCTAATATGCATACATGTTTGTATAGTCCTTTGAGCTTCTATCTTAGCATGTTTAGCCACTGTTTTGGGCATGGTGTAACTCTGTTTTAAGCTGGTTTGGATGTTTGAGCATTGTGATGCATGCTTATAGTGTTATCCTCCTCACTAGCATTGGTATTCTTGGCCCGTTAATATGTTGTGCATGATGGCTTGCATGTTAGAATAGTGCATTTCATACCAAAATTAGCATGTTGTTGGCATGTCATGTTGTTTGCATGTTTTGCATTGCGTTCAATCGGATGTCATATTGAACACAAGGTGGATTACCTCATTTCATACTTGAAGTGATGAAATGAGCCAATCTCCCTTAGTCTCCATTTCCTTTGATTCCTCATGATAAGGAGATGGTCTTCGTGTCTTATTTGTCATGCATTTATTTAAATTTGCACATATTGGATCTTTGCCATCATGCATCGAGATGCGTGATTGATGGTCTTGGATCCGATTATGCCTCTTCCTTGATGTTTTGAGGTGATATGGAGTGGCATAGTGCGTACATACCCTTGGGAGACCCTCCATTTTCTCTATTTTGTGCTCTGTTGCAGTTTGGTGTCACAGCACACCAGTGGCTGGCACCCTCTCATTTCTGGCCGGCAGCTCTTCATTTGTGGCTGGCAGTATACACTCTTGGTCGACATAGGGGTCGGCAGAAGCTCTTCATGGCCGGCAGGCCACTGGTGCACTCCTCAGCATGTTTTTGGTAAGATCCAGCAGCTAGTTATCAAGGACACCTTGCAGACAGAGCCTCTAAAGAGCATTTGGAGAGCTTTTTGGGACGGGAATCGAGAGCATGCATCCTTCCTTGTTCAAGGTAGAGCTGAGGCAACCTAATTTAATGTTTACTTGTTAGTTAGCATTTTTTATTTGTAATTTAATTAATTCATTTGTTAATTAGTTAAAGTATTGTAATAATTAGCTTAGTTGTAGCTAGTTATTCAATTTGGTTGTGTAATAATTAGTCTAATTAGATTATTAGATTAGTTGATTAGCTTAGCATAGCTAGCTTAGCGTATTCATTCGGACCCTCCGTCAAGAGGCGTATTGTTGTAATAAGCGTGCGTGTGTGCGATGCATGTCTTCCAACCCCCATTTCTTTCTCCCTTTTACTTACCTGCTTTCAGTGGTTAGTTTTAGGGCATGTTTCAATTAGCATCCGTATGCTTGCATGCGTGCATCCATTCATCTGTCTTGTATGCACCGGGCTCGGCGCATCATACTAACTGCATTGTATTTCAATTCCAATTTGAATACATGTATCGAATTGTCGCATTCATATGCCATCTTAGAATAGCCAAGCCTATCTAAGTTGCATTTTTGCATGTGTCGTATTAGCCATCTTAACATGAACTAGGATCATACATGATTTCTAACTCGTTCTTTGTTTTGGCTCGGAGTACACTGTGAGTGTTTACGCTTTAGCATACTGCATGTGTGTTATTGATTGCCATAAAAGCATGCTTGCCATGAGGCTAACTGCTTATTTGATATAACTGCCTGAATGCATGTGGGTGAAGGTTGGATTGCGTGAGTTGGAACAATTCATCAAGTCCCTGTTTTAGCCTACTTGCGAGTAGCAAACTTCAAACTATTTTCAAAAAAACGAATATGCAATGTTTTGTTCCAACTTAAGTGATCTAGTCTATACTTGTATGCTGTCTGCATCGCATAATAATTCTAGGTTTAATAACCGGAATAAGAACACATGTGTTTTCAAAAACAACATATCATGTTAGTAAAGGCCAATCTTTAGATCGGGCGAGCGGGGGTGCTCATTGCATGTCCTTCCCGTCTCGTACCCAAGTTCTCGAGCCGAGGCAACTTTGGTGATGACAAACACGTGGCCTTAGGCACGAGTCAGGGTTTCCTAAATTTCCCAAAATAAAACATTTAGGTGGCGACTCTGTATCTGGCAAAGCAGTCAATATTTGGCACTTCTTTATAAAAATCAGTTTTCCAAAACGATTTGCCGGATTTGGACTCTTTGGTGATTTATCAGTCTTGCATTGCACTTTGCAGGATCAGATTCAGAACCGTGGCATTGAGTCCGAACTGTAGTAAGCTAATGAACAAAATGGATTTCGCGCCCATTTCGCGCGCAGAGCTCGGGACGTTCGGGCACATCTACACCTTCATTCTGCCATATATGCAAGCTTACGTTGTCATCGTGCAACAAAAGATGATTGAGGTGGCAACTTTAGCTAGTGCAGCCTAGGCATCACCTTTCCCATCAACCAACAATGCGTTACTACCAGTCATTTCTGAAGAAGCATCTCCGACCAACAGCAAGGCCGAGCTAAAGGCCTTCGTTCCGGCGTAGAGGATGTAGTTGATGCGACCGAGTAAGAGGTGGTGGATCATGATCAATAGTTCTAGATTTTCTTTCTCTTTTATTTTTTTTCTTCTCCTTTTGAAGTAACCGGGCTATAAGCCCCTCCTTTTGTAACTGAGCTTAAGTATGAATGAAAATCTCTTAACTTTTTGCTCTCTTCACACACCTTCTCTTTGTATTATGGAGTGGTTTATCTGATTGAATGAAATACTAAATCCCAGCTTTTCCAATGCAGAGCTAACTTCTGCTCAGTAGTTTCAAAAATAGTAATCGTAGCAAAGATTCTAACTTATCTATTGCAGGGATAATTTCTCCCCAAATTTGGATCCAAGTTAGGGGAAAAGGTCCGACCCTTTCTCCGCCAAGCTATGTTCTACTTTGTGGGGTAGTTTAGGAAATTATTTCCCTCTTGGTGAACAAAATCAGCTTTTTCGAGGGAGAGAGCAAAATCACTGGATTACATGACTAAAATTGGGGAACACCAACTTTTTTCCTAGTATGCAAAATCAGCTAAGGGAGAGATAAGCAAAATCTGCTCGGCTGAAATGACTAAATTGGAGAAAACACCAACTTTCTTTCCAGCGAGCAAAATCAGCTCGGGAAGAGATAAGCAAAATCGGCTTGGATGAAATGACTAAAATTGGGGAAAACACCAACTTTCTTCCCAGCGAGCAAAATCAACTCAGAGAGAGATGAGAAAAATCAGCTCAGATGAAATGACTAAAATTGGGAAAAACACCAAATTTCTTCCTGGCGAACAAAATCAGTTCTAGGAGAGATGAGCAAAATCAGCTCAAATTAAATGACTAAAATTGGGAAAAACACCAAGTTTCTTTTCGGCGAGCAAAATTAGCTCGGGTGGAGATAAGCAAAATCAGATCAGTTTTAAATTACAAGTTAGGCTAAACACCAACGTTCTGTCCGGTAGGCTAAATCAGCTCAGGGAGAGTTGCCCATAGCTCCTAGTTGTATAACACAACACTTTAATCCAAAGAGTTTACACAAAATGCAATAATACAAGGCAAAATAGAAGGATTCTTTTTATTGGTCTCTAAGCATTACATACTGTATCTAAAAAAGAACCAAGAGGCTATATTGAGCAAAAAAGTATGCTAAGTAAGAGGGAGGGAATTACATTTTAGAAATAAAACAACTTGAGGTTGGTCGCATTCCATGGTCTTGGAATAGCTTTGTCGTCCAGGTCCTCCAGATGATACGCCCCTTTTCCAGTAAGGCGAGTTATCTTATATGGCCCTTCCCAATTTGCGTCCCATTTTCCTTCCCAAGTTGCCTATTACCATCCTCAAGACCTAGTCCCCAAGTTTGAACAAGCGCGGATGCACGGTTTTGTTGTATTTCTTGGAGAGCTCTTGTTGGTAGACTGCAATGTGAATTAACGTCCTTTCTCTTTTTTCTTCAACAAGGTCTAATCCTAAGACAATAGCTTCACTGTTCAAATCTGGCTCAAAGTTTTCTGAGTGAATGGTCAGTATGCCAATTTCCAATGGTATGATGACCTCCATGCTGTGAGCCAGGGCAAAAGGAGTTTCTCCGGTGGGACGCCTTGGAGAAGTCTGGTATGCCTAAAGCACGTTGGGGAGTTCTTCAGTCCATCTTTCTTTAGCCTTCTCAAGCCGCTTCTTCAATCCATCCAAAATAGTCTTGTTTGAAGTTTCAGCTTGACCATTTGACTAAGGGTAGGCCGGTGTAAAATTGTAGAATTTGATCTTCAACTCCTCATAAAATCCTCTAAATAGTTTCCCATCAAATTGTGTGTCGTTATCCGAGATGAGAACCTTTGGGGCACCAAATTGAGTAATGACATTCTGCTAGATGAACTTCTTCATGTCTTTTTCCTTAATGGTCACCAATGGCTCGGCTTCCACCCATTTGGTGAAGTAGTTAGTGGCTATGATAAAAAAATTACGAGCCCGGAGCCATTGGAAGAGGTCCCAAAATATCTAGCCCCCAAAGGGCAAACAGCCAAGGACTCGTCAAAGGGAGCAACTCTCTGGCCGATTGGTGAATTTGGTGTGCAAATTTTTGACATTTTTCACATTTTCTCAGATATTTCTATGCATCGGCCTGTATGCACGGCCACCAATACCCTTGCGAAATTGCTTGGTATGCCAGCAATCTTCTCTCAATGTGGCTTCCACATATGCCTTCATGAATTTCGAAGAAGAAAGATTCGACCTTGCTAGGATGAACACATTTTAGATATGGCCCCGTGATGGACTTTTTGTATAAGGCGTTAGATAGAGAGAGCCAAAACCACTCTTACTTGGCCCTTATCTTGTTGGTCTCCTTCTTCTTGATGGGTAAGATTCGATCTTTGTGGAACATTATCAGGGGGTCCATCCAAGATGGTCCTAACTCGATGCAGAGGACTTTGATCTCCTCAAGTTCTTCAATGCTTGGTCGTGGCAAAAATTCAATCATCAAGGGATTGGGAAAAGTGCTTTGCATGGAAGCCAATCCAGCCAACTCATCCGCTTGGCTATTCTCTTCATGACCAATTTGCTCCATTTTGATTGTGGCAAATTTTTTAATCTCTGCACATACCAACGCTTAATACTTGGCCATCTTTTCATCTTTAGCTTCGTATTCTCCAGATACTTGGTTGACGACAAGTTTGGAGTCGGTGAACACCATTAGTTCAGTTGCCTTCATCTGTAAGGCACGTTTTAAGCCAACTAAAAGAGCTTCATACTCTGCTTTATTGTTTGATGTTGGAAATCCAAGTGTGATGGCATGCTCAATGGTGAGTCTATCCGGTGACATTAACACAACTTCTAGCTCGGTGCCGTGTCTATTCGAGGCCCCATCAACAAAGAGTTTCCATATTTCACCAATGAATAACTTCCAACAGTCAGATAAATTTTCAGATTTTTGTAAGTCTAAGGCTTAGGCTTTTTGCACATACAGCTTCTCTACCTGCTCTTCCATCTCAGTGCTTGGTAGGTCGGTCATTTTTCCTAGGATCTTTTCACTAGTGTCTTGACCTTCTACCCCTTGTACTCCTTCCTCCCATAGGATGACATTTGCTTCAGCTGATAGCCCGATCGGACTGAGGGGTATGTTCCAAAATGAAAGCCACTGGCCGTGCTAAATTCGCACTAGCCATTCCATCTTGCTCTGTTTCATATGCCAAATCTATCAGGTAGACAAGGTGAGTGCCTAGGGCAAATTCTGCCACAAAGTCAACTAGGGCTTGCGCCTTGATCGTCATCTGCGGTTGGAATTTGATGTCATACTGCCCCAGCTCTACTGCCCACTTCAATATTCTACCAGAAAAGTCTGCTTTCTCAAATAGCACCTTCAGTGGAAACTCGGTCAGTACCACTATTGTGTAGGTGTGGAAATAATGGGCTAGCTTTCTAGAAGCCACCATGAGAGTTAAAGCCAACTTCTCCAATGGCAAATATTTTGACTCAGCAGGGGGCAATGTTTTGTTCAGTGAAAAATGGGGAGATGTTGTATTCCCTCGGCTCGGACAAGCACTGCGCTCACCGCGTGTTGAGAAACGGCCAAATAGAGATATAGCTCTTCTTTAGGCTTAGAGGTGACCAATAGAGATGGCAATTTGAACCTGAACCGATGGGGACCTGGCCCTCAACCCCGATTAGAACGGTTTTTCCTTGAAAAATACCCTCGATGGGCCGAGGATGGTATTCGAAAATGAATCTCTAACAATTTTCAGGTCGGGGACTGTGATAGGTTCCTCTAGCCCGGCCCCGTCCCCGTCCCCATCCCAGTCCCCATTTCCGTCCTAAATTGAAATTACTATTATACCCCTCTATATATATGTGTTTCTCTAGGGGATTTTAGAAGTTAACTTAGCTAATAATATTGGTTGTGCATGCTACTTTGCAAAATTCACAAGTGGTGTTTTTTTTTTTTTTTTTTAAAGCAAAAAACAGGTGTTGTTTGGATGTTGTTGTTGTTGTTGTTTTTTTTTTTTTTTTTTTTTTTTTGTGGTGTGGGTTTTTTGTATCTTGTTTGTTATGTTGTTGTTGTTTGGATGTTTATGTTTGAACATTGCTAGATTATGCTTTTATATATATTATTTTTATTTGCCTAAAAAAAAAAAAAGAGATATGCAAAATTCAAAAAAAAAAGGGTCGAGGATTTTTCGGGGTCAAGAAAACCCGATCCCCGTTAGGGAGCGGGAATGGGGGGTGATGGGTTCCCCACCCTGGATCAGGATCGGGGGCGGGGACAGGGAATTTTATACCTTTGGGGATCTAGGACGAGGAGTGTAATCCCTGGCCTCACCTCGACCCGTTGCCATTCCTAGTGACCAAGATTGGGGCAGAAGATAAATATGTCTTCAAGTCGGTCAAGGCTCGGTCGCATTCTTCATCCCAAAAGAATTTAAATTTTAAATTCTGGAAGAAGGGCCTGCAACGATCTGATGATCAGTTGATGAACCTATTCAATGCGGTTGCCATTCCGGCAAGATACTGCACGTCCTTCGTTGAATTCGGCCATTTCAGCTCTTGTATTGCCTTTATTTGAGAGGGGTCAGCCCCTACTCCCCGATTTGTAACCAAGAAGCTCAAAAACTTTCCTGTCCCTACGCCGAAAGCACACTTGGAATCATTCAAGTGCAATTTGTGGCGCTTGAATATGGCAAACATTTCAGCCAGGTCGACGAGGTGTTGGGATTCGTTCTTGCTCTTCACGACCATATCATCAATATAGGCTTCCATAGTACGACCAAGTAAAGGGGCGAACATTTTGCTCACCATTCTTTAGAAGGTTGCTCCAACATTCTTCAGGCCAAAAGGCGTGACCTTATAGCAGTACAAGCTTCTCGGTGTGGTGAAAGATGTGATCTCTCGACCTGGTTCATACATGGCTATTTGGTGGTAGCTGCGGTATGCATCAAGGAAACTAAATCTTTGGTGACCAGTGGTAAGGTCCACCCGCTAGTCAATTCTTGGGAGTGGAAAGCTATCCTTGGGGCAAGCTCGGTTGATTGTTTTGTAGTCGACGCATACTTCCCACTTCCCATTCTTTTTTGACACCACCACCACCGTGTTAGAGATCTGTTTAGGGTATTGCACCTCTTCAATTTCCCCAGCCTCCAATAAGTTCTTGACCTCCTCTGCCATCACCTCGGCATGGTGCAAGGCTGAGCGCCGAGTTCTTTGTATAATAGGCCGAGCGTTCGGGAAGACATTGAATTGATGGCAAATGAAGTTCAGATTAACGCCAGGCATATCTTAAGGCACCAGGCAAAGACTTCAATGTTAGAGACCAAAAAGTGTACATATTCTATCCGCTCGACGCTGGATAATGATGAAACTAAGAGAAAGAATTTGCTCGGATCGTTCTCATCAATACTAACCTCTACCAAGTCTTCCACTGATTTCTCATCTGCCTTTCTTCCTATATCTTCCAAGACCTCTTTTCCTTCCAACCCCTCTATCAGTTGAACAAAGCCCTTAGCAACTTGGCTGTCATTTACTGCAACAAAGCATTGTTTGAACATTACTTGGTCCCCCCAAACCTCTTCAATTTGCCCGATCGAGGTAGGAAAACGCATTACTTGGTGGTAAGTTGAAGCCACTACTTGCATGGCTTACAGCCAGCCTCTACCCAAGATCAAGTTGTAAGTCGATGGAACCTTCAGTACCCAGAACTCCACTTGTTTCATGACTGACTCCGCTTTGACCGGCAATATGATCTTTCTGATTGGCTATTCTGGTTGTGAGTTGAAGCCAACCAAAGGAGAAGTTTTTAGGGCTAAGTCTTTGTCCTCCGGCTTCATTTACTTGAACGCATCATAATACATGATCTCGACCGAACTCCCCTAGTCGATCAAAATTCTTTTGATGTCAAAATCCTTGACACGAGGAGTTATAACTAAGGCGTCGTTGTGAGGGGTTTGAATTCTCTCCAAGTCTTTGCTTGAAAAAGTCATGATGTCTTGCACCTCGGTCTTCCCCTTCTTTACGGTAGGTTAAACCGATAACACTTCTCTCATGTGTTCGGCCATTTTAATCATTCTTTTAAGCTCGCATACTCGCGTTGGCTCAATGATTCCTTGCATGACATTGACAACTCCCTGGGGTGCGGCATCCAGGACGACTAGCCCATTTGGCTCGGCTTGCCCTTGAGGAGTTGCCCTTATGCCACCATCTATGTACTGGTCTAAGTGCCCCGATGCAACCAATTCTTCTAAATGTTGTTTCAACAGCACGCAGTCCTCTATGTGGTGCCCCCTTTCTTCATGATAAGTGCATTAATATCTCGAGTTAAAACCCCTCTAAGCATCTCCCAATTTTGTTGGCCACCAGACATACGGCTCGCCTCAAATTTCATTAAGGATGCAATAAATTGGAATTTTAAAGACAGTGGTAATGTTGGTCCGTGCCTTCAACTTTCTTTTGGCATCCTCCTCCTTATTGCGAGGAGTGTTAGCCCGATCATTTCCATAACCCTTGTTTTTGTCATTGTGACCAGCACTGCGGTATTGTTCATTTGTTTGGTTATTGGGGCGATTATCCTCCTGTCCTACCGAGTTGACTTTTTCATGCATGTGTTTGTCCGCTACCATCGAATTTGTCTTCTTGGTGGCCACGGCAGCATCATCCTCAACTCAGATGTATTCGTTAATCCGCTACATCAATGATTCCATAGTTGTGGGCTAGTGCATTGTAAATGAGTCCCGCAGTCTATGTCCGACTGGAAGTCCTCGCTTGTATTGGGCGACTGCCAAGTTCATTGGGCAATCAAGGATCTCATTATAAATCTCCCAATATTTGGCATTGTATGCCTTCAATAACTGCCCGATTTCATCTTAACACCTAGGAGGTGATCGACATCCTTCGGTGTTCTAGTGTTGGTCTTGAATCTTGTGATGAATGCTTCCGCAAGTTACTGTCAGCCCTCGACACTTCCCTCCGGCAGCCTTTCGAACCATTTCAGGCCCAACTCCCCTAAGCTCACTGAAAAGATGAGTCACATTAGGGCATTGTTACGTCTATGCCCCGCTATCACTTGTCGATAATAATTAACGTGCATGTACGGGTCCGTCTTGCTATCGTATAACGTGAACTTAGGTTGATGGAGCAGATGGAAAGTGGTGTGCTCTCAATCTCAGAGAAAAGTGGGGTGGCAGTAAGCCTTGCCAAGTCTCTGTCCACCAACACGTAAATCACCATTCTAGGTGGTAGCATGCCACTTCTTTACTGGAATGAACTCTAGGATTTAGGCTCCGTAGCGCTGGCACTCTCTAGGCTTCTCTATGGCGTGCACACTCCTCCAGGACATCCCTCAGATCCTCCGATCGGGCAGAGTAAGAATATCTCGACGTCGTAGAAGGACGTGAGGGGCGATAGCTGCTATCTCGTGTGTATGATCTCTCCGCCGGCAGAACGAAATCGTTAGCTCTCTAGCTTCTGGTAATGGAGAGGGATGGTGTCCCTCGCCTGTTCTGACTGCCTGAGCGATGGGGTTAGGTGCGCTCATTGTGGTTTCCTGCTCCAACAACACCCTTCTCTTTGATCTGCCGCTTCAACGCCTCCATCTCAGCCGCCATCTTCCAAATGGTGGCATCCTGGTCTCGCAGTTTATGCTCCAGGTGTCGAGTGTGAGATTCTTTTCATCGCCGTCACTCTTTAGGACTCTACGAACATCTAGTACTCCTCGCGCGCTTGTCTCGCGCGTCTCTGGGTAGCCCTCTAGAGGAAGTCTCCAGACTTGTCATGGTCGGAACGGCAGGTAGGCTGTCGCGCCTCCAAACTTACTCTGGAGTGATGCCGTCGACGACGAACAGAGAAGCTTCGTCGTTGTTTGCCATGGAAAGTGAATAGAAAAGCTTAGAGGACAAGATTTTGTCTGTTAGAACTTCCCACAGATGGCGCCAATTATACAGGGAGAAAATATTCATTGCCTTCCGTACTCCTTGCTCCTAAGCTCGTCTTGCTCCGATAGGACTCTGTCTTTCTGCAAACAAACAAGTATGAGCTACCCGGTGGATGGGTTGCCAGAAAACCCCTCCGATAATCAAATTAGCTTTCTTAGAGAAGAAGAGAGAATACAAATCACTATAAAGAGAGAGTGGCTAAAAGTTGCTTACCCTTTGAGTCTACTCGCGCCTTCTTTTTTAGGCTGGCCATGTAGCCCCAGATTGTGTATACACTACCTTTGTGCCTGTTTGGTATAGCTTAAAAGCTGCTTATTTCAGCTTTTAGCTTAATTTAAGCTATTTTGATGTGTTTGGTTTAGCTTATAGCTTATAGTTTATAGCTTTTTGGAAGTCAGAAATCAGCTTATTCTTTGAGTGGGGCAGGAGATGCTTAGTTTATAAGTCAGAAATCAGCTTATGTTCATAGGCATAAGCTATAAGCACTTTCCCATAGCTCTACCAAACAGGGCCTTTGTCGTCCTTTGCTGGACGCGTGGTTGTACTGCCCTCTCCATTCCTCACACGTGTACACGTGAATATTTCCAAATAGTATTGGCTAAACCACCAAACGGTATTAACGCATGCCCAGAACAGATTCCTCTTCATTGGCCTACGTGGAGTACCTAACCATGCTATTACTTTGGTTACACCAGAGTAAGACTTTATACATCCCAGTGCCAAGCTAAGCCATGTCGGCCTTCGAGACGGAGCCGCGCTCAGTCAACACTTTGGTGGCATTCTCTCAAGTCGGTCAACTATGGGTGCGCAGGCCGTTATCTTTGCCATATAATGTACCCATAGTGCACTGCCTGTTACCCGGGTCTGCCCTACGCCGAGCCTAACCTGGTCGAACTCGCAACCCTGACATGGATTCTACAACCGTAATGCCTAATGATAGCTCGGCCCAACACCAAACTCCATGTTGTTTTAGCTCGGCCAAATGTTGAGTATAAATCCTCCTCTCAATTGCCCCTTAATTCCATCCGCGTTGAGTGTGATTAGGGCAACCTTTCTTGGCCGAGCTATCGAATTTGTCTGGTCCTTGAGACTTGTGTGCCCATTGTTTAGTCATCCATCAATCAACCGTACTTACAACCCGTTATATCAATGCCACATGGTGCTCCCCCAATGGACTCGTACAGGCTTCCAGCCAACGTCATGTTCTCCAAAAATTTGAAAATTGGCACCTCTTCGCCTCTCGTTCATAAATACATACCAACCCCCTCCCTTCTTATATACTGTTCATCTTCCTCAGCGAAACTCTTCGAAACCCTAAAGCTCTTGAGCTCCCATCGTCGTCGTCATCACCAATCGTGTCGTTTCCAATCCAAGGGTGCATTTTCCATCATATTGGACATGGCACTGAAGATTCAACCGTTTATATCTTGATTTGGCATATAAATCTGGTGAGTTCTTCACACTTTTACTCATCTTCTTATATTATTCTTCGTGTTCTTCATTTTCTCCATTTTGGGACTGTTTAACCCTTGTAAATATGCTTTCTTTAGGATGAAGCTGGTAGACATTTATAGAAATTAGGAAAACTGAAACCAAAATAAATAGAGGGTCTCAAAGCCCCTCGCTCTTCCAAGTTTCAATACATAACTTTGAATTTAGGATGAACAATATAAATTCTGGACAAAACCGAGCAAGAGTTTGACTTTTGATCCAGAAATAAGATCAAACCGGGCTAAAAACATGTTTGTGGTCCCTTTAAGTGATTTGAACCGCACTAGAAACTTGTAGGAACATCGGACCAAGATAGATGCCAAATGTTTAGGACTAAGGCCCAAAACCGGCCTAACACTCCAGGCTCTATAACCAAGCAACAAACAAGCTTCGACATTGAAAGTCGAGCTAAATTTTTACAGCTGTGCACTTGCTGCCATGCTAACACTTGCCCTTGATTTGTAATAATGCAGACTGAACTAGGACCGACCAAGCACACATCATTGGGAATTGGTGACACTCGCAGACCGAGCAACCATACATAGGAACTGCTCAAACCAACCAAAAAATCAATTATAATTAGTAGACAAAATAAAATTGGGATAAATGGGCAAATATCGATTTATGGTTAGTTCGCCTGGGGCTATAATCGAGTTCCACAAGGAGTTCGGCATCCCTGACGACTTCCAATTTGAGCTAGCCAAGAAAGGAGATACACATTGGGGTAAATTGGATACATGCCCCTTCACCCCATCAGGTAATTTAAACTAACTTTCTTTGAGATTTGGGGAGAAAAAAAAATACGTCAACTTCTATAAGTTTAATATAATTACACTTAAAAGTTTATAAGATTTTAAACCATCGAAAACTTGTATCACTTTCATCAGTATATCACTACTATAATATTGCCATTTTTTTTACTTAAAAAAATATACCTTGCCTTTATTTATCCTTATATGTATATGTCATTTTCATGAGTTCCACCCGTTTTAATTTTAAAAGTTGACGTAATTTGTAAAGTTTGTTATATATATATATATTTAAATTCAAAAGTAATCAATGTAATTTACCCAATTTTGATGTAGTAATGTTAGAAACTCACATTTTAAGATCACAAATTTACCTACAATTTCACCCACAATGATGCAACAAAGAAGGTAGGCTTTATATAATTGAGCGTGTAACTAATCAAAAATTGACACCTATCATACTTCTTCAGCATAGGTCAAATTGTGAGAACTTTTTGTGAATCTCAAACATTTTCCAATTTTGATGCCACCAACACCAAGTAATGAGAAGCCTTTGAAATTTTACACTAAGTTCGTAGTCATGTCACAAATAAATTTGAATCATTTATTTATGTGGAGACTATGTAAAATCCATATAAAAAAAATAAAAATAAAAAATTCAAATTTTTTTTTTTAATATGATTTTCATGGGTAATTCTATTTACACCTACCATCTTTCAATTTTTTTTTATTTATCACAAATTTATCCCTTAATTAAATTATTCTTTTGGACAAGATTCTAACCCTAATTTGTAAGTACATAACACCAACCACCGCCCCCACCTACAGCTCACCTCCAACTCCAGCTTCGGCACCAAACCCTTCCCAGCCACCGATGCCAATCATAAAATGCACAAGATGAATTGAAGGTGGGAACCATGAATCTATTCACTGAATTTAATAGCTACAACATGTGCTCCGAAATCAAAGAGAGACACAAGAAATGGAATCGATATCCACTGTTTGATTGAGCTAGAGAAACTTTTAACTTCAAATAGCATAAAGTACAGGAAGAATGAAATAGCATCAAACGGCATCATCCTATCTTCACGCAGAATAATCATCTAGAGAAGTAACAAAATGTAGCAAACTATCATTATACATGGATATAAAATATGCAAATCCTGGAAGTTTGGCCAACAATATAATAGATAAATTCTCTGTTATAGCAATTTTAAATATTTGAACAAATAGTAATTGTGGGCCAAAAACAAAGAAAATGTAGTGGCCGTTTTTAAGAATCCATTTGCCCAACACATTTGCTCCTCTAACTTGGTTTTGCACTTTTCTCTTCTCATCAAGAGACCTAACCACACACTGATGTCACCCCACATCTAGGGCGAAAGGTCTAACAGGACTAGATCCCACAACAATTACCCAAAAATAAATCAAATGCAACAAAAATAAAAGAATTAAAAAAAAATAAACCATGTTAACAGAAATAACATCTCAAAAAATGAAAGCAGACAGATCGAGAATTGTGCCAATTCATTGAGAATTTGAGAGGAAGGAAATATTAGATCTTGTTAAGCAAAAGCATAGCAAACATTGCAAAGCAGCCTACAAACTACACAAACAGAACTCCAATTATTTCCATTCCATCCCTTAACAGGGATAAAATTTTGTACTAACACCCAAAATCAAAAGCAAGAAAGGACTAGAACACTTGTTTTTTAAGGATAGTGTAAGCAAATGAAATAGGATTGAAACTCAAATTAGAGGAATTCGCTAATGTTAACTATCCAATGGATGGTTATAGATTTACTCAATTACAAGAAATCAAGAGTCAATCTTATCAGTTTCTTTATTTGGAATCTCTAGCTTGAACTCCTCTTCTAGAGCCATTACAATCTGCATATTGTCTAAGCTATCCAATCCCAAATCTTGATGAAAATAGACATCATGTGTCACCTGCAGATAAAGGCAGAACGAATTGTAATTCCAAATCCAATAATAACTCTCCATGCTACAAGTGGAGCCAGAGATATATGAGAATCCCATGCTAGACATAATTATGTAATGCTGACAATGAAATTTGCTGATGAAAAGAATTGCATTATAAATTTGACGTTCAATCAAGTCAAGGAAAAATTTAATTCCAAAAATCTGAGGTCTAAAATAATTTTGTTAATATGGAGCCTTCTAGTTTTATCTAGGACTTCTTTTTATGAAATTATAAAGCATCTTTATAATTCTATTGTTCGCGGCCAACACTTCTCTATTGTTTTCTCTAATTCACAGTGGTTGCCTTTAGTAAAATCTACAACACTACTACACAAAAATAAGAATTAAAATAAATAAATAAAATAAATTCAAAATTATAATGCAGGATAATTTTTTGGGGGAATGTTGGACAACTGCTCAAGCATTGCAGTAAGTAGAATAAACAAATGCTCCAGTTATTTATCTGATTGAGTGACGAATTGACCTTTGTAGAACGTCAGTGCTGATTGTTCAGTTCTTGTTGTCTGAATCCTTCGATAGAAACCAAACTCTCTACATAGTGAAAAGCTTCGAACTGAACTCCATGGATTGGAATATCTTTAGTCTCTCCATTTCGGGGGTTGTACAAGAATATCCTTTCCCATGCATCTGCTACGATAATCTCACCATTCTTCGTGCATTGCAACACGCAAAATCGTTCAACACCGAAAACCGGTCCAATCACAAATTTCTTACACCAATTGCTCTCACCACCACAATGATCCTCTATCATCCACACATCAAAAAATGGGTTGCCAGGACAACACACAACCACAGCAGCATTATCTTTCCAATCCATTAGTTTCCAGTGGACAGAAGTCCCGATGTAGAGCCGAGAAAAATCGAGCCCCGGCAACATGACAAAAGCCTCATTTTGAACATCAAACCATGTGAAGCAAATACAATGATTTGAAGGATTTGGGAGCAACCAATAGGGAGCTCCATTGACAATCACCTCACAAGACAATTTATGGCTATAAAAGCGCAAATCCATCACCTGAATCTCTCTCCAACAATCAGAAATTCCAGAGTAAACCTCGACTCGGGTCTGTAAGTTGAAAGAAACTATCCTGATGACCTTGTAGTCACTGGAAGAAGTACTAGAATGGAATTGGAATCCGAACCCGTAAGAGAGGTGAAAAAACCCAGAAGGAATTTGGATGGTGGGAGAGGGGAGAGATTTGAAGAGTTTGGTAGCGGGGTTCCAGAGGAGGAGGAGGCTGCGTCGATGGCAATGGAGTGGATGGTTCGAGAGACAGAGACAGAGACAGAGGAGGCCATTGATGGAGCCGATTAGGTGTAGATTGCGAGTGTGGTTGGAAAAGGGGTGGACCAGATTGATAGGGTTTTGAGACGATGAGGGTGATTGTAACAGAGAGAGGGAGGTGGTGGTGCGGTGTGTGAAGGTGAAAATGGTGGCGGTGGTGATGGGGGTGCGGTGGTGGAGGAGGTGGGAGGAGATGAATGTAGGGTTAGAGATGAGTTGGCGGAAGGTTTTGCATACGCACCTGAATCGAAGGAGAGATTTGACAGGGAGACGATTGAGAATGTCGAAGATGATGTCCATGGGGAGATAGAGATTGTAGTCCGAAGAAGATGACATTATTGCATCATCGGTGGCCTCTGTATTTCTTTCTTGATTCGCCATTGTTGCTTCTTTCCAAGAATGGGAATACAGAGAGAAGAGAGAGGAAGGGTTTTCAGAGAGGTTTTACACACAAGATCAAGAAATGTATAGAGACAGACCCCAACCAACTCCAGATAAAGTGGGTTAGTTAGAGCAGTTTGTGTGTAGACTGTAGTGCACCAAAGACAGGTGATTGGTCGTTGTTGGCACCGTTACGTGTATCCTAGCAGTTGTGATTGGTGTATCACGTAACAAAATATAAATTTTCTACACAGAAAAAAATTATTAGTTGGCCCTGTGGCATTTAATCATAAATTTTCGTATCTCTTTATGTTTCTCAATCATCTAATTCAAAATAATGAATTATACTTTTTTCACCAATCACAATGTATGTGAAGCACCACATGACGCTTCATTAGACCAACCATATAAAAAAATTATTGATTTGTCATGCAGTGTCACATTTACCATATTTGAGGCCAATCACAAATTTTTATATCTCATATTTTTTAATTATTTAAAACAATACCATAAATTTTACATTCTCTATTGATCATAATATATACATATCAAACGTCACGTGACATTGTTCCAAAACTACTCAATTTCACTGTCACCTAAGCGAGTCGGGGCCACCGCTAAATGGGGCTGTTGTTTCTTCTTGTTAACCAACGAATAAAAGCGGTTTAAATTAAGCAACTACCTATCGTTGATTGGTTGAGTTTTGAATTTATTTATTTATTTTATTTTATTTGTAAAACAATGGGTTTGACAACCTAAATATTAAAAAAATATTTTTAAAAATTATAAAAATTTATTTTAATTCAAAAAACAAAAATAAAAAATATATTTTAAAATAATAAGAATTTTTATTTTTTCATTTTTTTGCTAATTAGTTTTTGATTTCTTTATGAAAATAAATTTGAAAATAAAGTTTAAGAACTCAATCAAATAATGTGTAAATTGCTCATCTGTCTAATATTAGTGATAGGTGCAGACGCTGAGCGTGCATAAATTTATATTGAATAAATTATAAATATATCTTTTAAGGTATACTTAAAATATAAATTATCTCATGTAATTTATAAAATTATAAATATTCCTTTGTAAGAATTTTTTATTAGACATAACTAATTAGAAAAATGAAATTCGTAATTATTTTCTTATATAATAAAATTATTTGAATTATTAATTAAAATATATTTTTAATATTATTAAAAAATTGTTAGTAATTAATTTAATAAATTATTAATAAAAATAGTAATTTGTTATGAATTTAAAAACACGAAAGAAACTGATTGGAGTAGAGACCCCAACCAAAAGGAGTTCAAATAAAGTAGGTGCAGTGCAGTTTAAGTGTGTAGTGCACCATAACGACAGCGAATGACTGAATGCCATACTCACTGTCACCTAAGCAAGTGGGGGCCACCGCTAATTGGGGTTGTTGTCTGCTTCTTCTCTTTTGACCAACGAATAAAAGGAAATAAGCAAATATATTAAAAAATATTTTTAGTTTTTAAAATAGTTAATAATATAAAATATTATATCAAATTTATAATTATTTTTATTTTTTTCTCATAAATATCGCATTTAATTATAAAAAAAAAGTTCAACAATCTTTCCAAACACAAAAATTTTAACCTATTAAAATAGTCAAAAACTAAAATAGCTTACTAACTTCTCAAACAATGCCATTGTTTTGTTTCACTTTTCCAAGATTTACTTTTCAAAAATTAAAATTTTTATTTTTGATTTCCTTATTATTTTTACTTATTTTTTTTAATATTTTAAGAAATTTTTTTAATTTATAAATACACTTGACATAAATATATTTAAAAAATATAATATTTGTAAAAAAAATTTAAAAATTCAATAAATACCAAAAATACAAAAAATAAATAAAAATTTAGTACATTTTCGTATTCTTGTGTATTTATTGATTTTTTAAAATATTTTTTTACAATTTTTTTAGAGACATCAAGTGCATCTAACAAAGTAAAAAAAAAAATGTTTAAAATTTTAAAAATATTCACTAAAAAAATGAAAAACAAAAACTTAATTTCAAAAAAATTTAAACCATTTTTTTTTTTTTGTAAAATGGGTTTGACGAAATTAAATATTAAAAAATATTTTTAAAAATTATAAATTTGATTTTAACTCAAAAAATAAAAATATATTTTAAAACAGTAAGTATTGTTTTTTTAAGGAAAAAAATTCAAAAATAAAATTCAAAAACTCAATCAAATAACATGTAAATTCCTCATCTATCTATACATACATACATACATGCATATGTATCTATATATAGAAGAACTGCTTAGTTACTTGAGGTTCGTATTTTCTTTCTCACTTTATCCTTTTATTTTGAATAATTTACTAATGGTAGCGTATATGTTGTGTGAAAGTTTTTTTTTTTTTAACTACGCAAACATTTTTTGTCAATTATGCAACATGTTTTTTTCGTAATTGCGCAAAGATTCTTGATCAATTAGGAAACAAATTTTTCTGTAATTATGCAAACATTATTGGTCAATTATGAAATATAAATCTTTTATTTTTTAATAAATTATAAATACACTCATAAGGTTAGTTTAAAATATGAATCGGTCCTATAATACTAGAAATTACAACTATCGTTTATTATAAATTGTAATTTAACACAATATTTAGGGAAAAAAAAATTCTCCTATGCAATAATAAATTATCAAAATTGTTTATTTAAAAATATTTCTCATACGTTAAAAACTGTTAATTGATTTAATGGTTTATTTATTAAAAAAATGATTAACTGAAAAATATTTTTCATATCATTAAAAATTGTTAATTTATTTAATGATTTATTTATTAATAAAATTAGTCATTTGTTATGCGAGTATAATTTATGTATTAATAAAATTAGTCATTTGTATATGTAAGTATTTTCTTCTACTTTTTTATTAGTTCAATAGATTATCTTAGTAGTTTTTTTTAGATGGGAGAATTATCTTAGTATTTCTTTTATATTTATCTGTTGAGAAAAGTTATACACCATAATTTTTTATATATATAAATTCAAAAGAAATATTAAAGAATCATAAATTCACCCAAAATGATATGATAATAAAATTAGAGTCTACATTATTGGTGTATAACAAAACAAAAAATGATACATACAGTATATAATTCTATCATATATTTAATGATTTGTTCTATTTAATTTCATAGACTAATATTTTAATTTTTAAAAATTTATCAAAATACAAAATTTAAATATACTATAATAATAGTACGTGCCTTTCGATGAGTGCACACGCTAAGTATGCACAAATTAATATTTAAAATAGGCAGTCGGTAAATGCAAAATATGAGTTGATTTTACAATGCTACTTTTGAAAAAAAAGGTTAATCAGTGAAAATCATACAGTTATGAAACCATATGTTATTTAATTAAAGATTTAACTTCTTTTTTTTTTTTTTTTTGGTGATAGAAACAAGAGTTGAAAAGTTGCCGAAATTTCACAAAGAAAATTGGCCAAAAACTTCTTAGAAAGGCAACGATGGCTGGTGGCAACAAAGTGAACAGATATGTTACATTACACAAATATATGACACGTGTATAAATAGATGACATGTATACAAAGGTAATTTTTGAACACATGACATTTTGGAAGACCAATATCGTTTTGGCCTAAAAAGATTTAGGTTTAAACATATTGACCCAAAAAATTTCACAAATGAACCTATGGACTAAGTACCTTTTGAAAAAAAAAAACAAAAACAAAAATAAATAAAAAAAAACTAACTGTGCCACACAATTTTGGTCTCCCAAACTGCCTATGAAATTTAGATAACTATTAATCACTTTTTAAAATCAATCCATATTTCTCATCCCACAATTGTCCAAAAATTTAAATATAAAATTGGATGAAATGTCACTGTTGCATTGAATTATTATTTTTTTTTTGTTGGTCCATATCTTGGGTAAAAGGTCCCACCAGGACTAGATTCCACAACAATTACCCAAAAAATAAATCAATTCAACAAAAATAAGAGGATTATAAAAATCATACCAAATCAAACCAAATTTTAAATCCCATCAAATGAGATCGGCTATATGAATCATTTTTCTCTACTCAACTCTATCAAAGGCCATTTAATTAATCAAACTAAAGAGATTCGTATCTCTATTTACACTAACCCACGTCAATCTCAATCTGTCCCTTCTCCTAACACTTCCTTCTACCGTCACTGTATTGCATCTCTTCATTACTGGATCTGTTGGTCTTCGTTGTATATGAGCAAACCATTTCAATCTATTCTCCTACATCTAATCTTATATCAGTTTTACTTTTACCCATTCACGAATATACTCATTCCTAACTCTGTCTTTTCTAGTCTTGCTACACATTTATCTTACCATTCTCATCTCAGCAATACTCATCTTATCTACGTGTTGTTTCTTAGTTGCCTAACATTCTGTCACATACAACATTGCTAGTCTAATAATCATTTTATATAACTTTCCTTTTAATCTAGTGGGTATTCGTTTATCACACAATATCCCAAATGCATTCCTTCACTTAAACCACCTCACTTTAATTCTATGGACCACGTCTGCTCTAATCTCTCCAGCCGTTGTGATAATCGATCTTAAATAACGAAAAAGTTCAATCGTAGATAGTTCTTGGTTCTCAATATTCACTCATCTTCTGTTTCCATTGTTACTATTACTAAAATTACACTCCATGTACTCTGTCTTAGTTCTACTTATCCTAAATCCTTTAGATTCAAGTGTTTCTCTCGAAATCTCCAACTTATTGTTAACTCCTTCTCTAGTCTCATCCACTAACACGATATCATCTAAAAAAAGCATACACTACAGTACATCATCCTGAATATTACTCGTCAACTCATCTATAATTAAAGCAAAAAGATAAGAATTTAAAGTTAATCCTTATTGTAACCCCACAGTAATTGAAAATTTACTTGTATCTCCAAGCGGCGATCTAATAGTGGTCATCATACCTTTATACACGTCCCTAATCATCAATATAGCATTTTACCACCCCTTTCTTTTCTAACACCCACCGGATTATATCTTGAGACACTCTATCATATGCTTCCTCAAGATCGATAAAAACCATATGAATATCTCTTTTCTTCTCTCTATACTTCTCTATTACTCTCCTCAAAAGATAGATCGTTTCTAGTGTTGACCTATAGGGCATAAATCCAAATTGATTCTTTAACACTTCTATTATATCTCGTAATCGACGCTCCATTACTCTCTCCCACACTTTCATTATATGCCACATTGATTATTTTAATTTAAACTATTTTGATGTGTTTGGTTTAACTTATAGCTTATAGCTTATTGCAGATGCTTTAAGAATAGTTATAAGTTATGACATAAGCTATAAGCACTTTCCATTAACTTGATTTATCTATAGTTGTTGCAATTATAGACATTTCCTTTATTTTTATAGATTGGCACTAAAATACTCTTCCTCCACTCTTGTAGCATTTTCCTAATCAACAAAAGCTTACTAAATAACCTAATCAACCAAGTAACCCCTTCTTACCCAAACATTTCCAAGCTTCAATAGGGATACCATCGAGTTCTAAAACCTTATTCAATTTCATCTTCTTAAGTTTAATCTCCACTTCAAAGTTTTTAATCATACAATAGAACCTGTAGTCTTAGGTTTTCGTATTACTGCTACTTCCTCCCCTTTTGACCTTTCTCCAAGTTTTGTATTTAACTTCTAAAAATAGTTCTTTTACCTCTCCTTAATCTCTTCATCATTCACCAACACCTTAGAGTCCTCACTTTTGATGTACTTCACCTGATAAAAATATTTTATTTTCCTCTCTTATCTCAGTAAGTTTGTATATTCTCTTCTTCCTCTCCTTACTATCTAATCTAGTATATAGGTCATCATAGGCTTTCAACTTAGCTTTTCTCACTACTTTTTTGACCTCCTTATTAATCAATCTGTAATTCTTAAGGTTTTCCTCAATTCTATTTTTCTGTCATTTTTTAAAGCACTCTTTTTTAGTCTTTACTACCGTTTGAACCCCATCCCTCTACTACCAAGTTTCGAAATGGGTCCCTTTTCTTTCGACTATCCAAGGACTTCCCTTGAGATTCTTCTCATACAATTGGTCATCGAGTTCCACATAGTGTTAGCATCATTTTCCAAGTCCCATGTACCTTCTTCATCCATTCTATTCTTAAATGTTTTGGTTTATCCCCTTTTAGGGTTTCACCACCTCGTCCTACGCTGCCCATTATCTTTTCTAGCTTTGTGTTGCCCTTTAAAGCATAAATCTAGTACCAAAATCCTATATTGAGACGTCAAGCTCTCTCCTAGAATCACTTTACAGTCGCTGCATTTTAGACGATCCACTTTTCTTACTAGAAAGTAATATATTTGGCTCCTAATTGACCCACTCTTAAAAGTTATCAAATGCTCATTTTTTTTTTTTTTATACATGTTATTGGCCACCACCAGGTCAGAAGCCAATGCAAAATCTAAAATACTCTCTCAAGCATCATTTTTATTCCCAAAAGCATACCCACCATGCATCCTTTCATAATCTAATTTATCTATCCCTACCGTTGAAATCTCCGCCTATAATACGAGTATCTCTTGTAATACATCATCCATTTGGTCCCAAAAATCTCTTAGTCTAATCATCTCTAATCCTTCTTGGGGAACGTATCAACTAATAACGTTCACTATATTCTCTCCAATAACTAGTTTAACTAATATAATCCTATCACCTTTCCTAATGACCGCAACTACATTTTCTACAAAACCTTTGGTAACTATTATTCCAACCCTATTCATTTATTTGTCCTTGCCACTATAATATAGTTTAAAACTGATATTCTCTATTTCCATAACTTTCTCACCCATCCACTTAGTTTCTTGTATGCAAGCTATACTAACCCTCCTCCTAATCATGATGTCTACTAATTCCATATTCTTACTAGTTAAAGTTTTTACATTTCGTGTGGCTATCTTAAACCTATAGTCTTAGACTAACTTCTTTACAAAAACCATGTAAATGAAAATAAACATCTCCCAAAAACAAAAGCAAACACAACAAAATATCTTGCCAATTCATTAAGAGAGAATAAATATTAGATCTTGTTAAGCAGAAGCATAATCATCTAGAGACGTAACAAAATGTAGCAAAACTAACATTACACATGGATATAAAATATATAGAGTCTCAAACATGTCAAATTTCAACAAATCTTGGATATAATAGATGAATTCTACGTTAAAGCAATTTTGAATATTTGAATAGATAGTTAATGTGGGTCAAGAATGAATGGTCTTAATATATACAATGTAGTAGCAATTTTTAAGAATCCATTTGTTGAACACATATTGCTCCTCTTAGTTTCATACTTTTCTCTTCTCATCAAGAGACCTAACCACACAACGATGTCACCCCACGTCTAGGGCAAAGGTCCAACAGGACTAGATCCCACTACAATTACCCAAAAATAAATCAATGCAACAAAAAATACAACGATTAAAAAACCCATTTGAACATAAATAACATCTCCAAAAACAAAGCAGGCACATCAGGAATTGTGCCAATTCAATGAAAAGAAGAAAATATTAGATATTGTTAAGCAGAAGCATAGCAAAGCAGCCTACAGACTACACAAACAAAACTCCAATTATCTCCATTTCATCCCTTAATTGGGATAAAATTCTATACAAACACCTAAATCAAAGAAAGAAAGTACTAGAACAATTGTATTTGAAGTATAGTATAAACAAATGAAATAGGATTGGAACTCAAATCCGTGGAATTTACTAGTATTAACTAGCCATTGGATGGTTATAGATTTACTCAATTGCAAGAAAACAGGAGTCAATCTTATCAGTTTCTTTATTTGAAATCTCTAACTCAAACTCCTCTTCTAGAGCCAATACAATCTCCACATTGTCAAAGCTATCCAATCCCAAATCCTTTTGAAAATGGACATCGGGAATCACATCACCTGCAGATAAAGGCAAACGAGCTATAATTCCAATAACATCTCCCCATGGTATAGGTCAAGCCAGAGATGAGTAACATCAGGTTAGGAGAATCTCATGCTAGACATAAAAATGTAATGTTAGATTTGTTGATGAAAAGAAATGCTTTTGAAATTTGAAGTTCAATCAAGTCAAGAAGAAAGCCAAACGATATTAATGGCTTAAAAAAAATAAAATTCCAAAAATATGAGGTCTAAAATAATGTTGTTAACATGGAACCTTTTAGGTTTTGTTTATATATATACACAAATATTATCTAGGACTTCTTTTTTTTATGAAATTACAAGGCATCTTTATAGTTCTATTGGTTGCTGCCAACACTTCTCTATTGGTTTCTCTAATGCATAGCGGCATTCAAGACTTTCTTTAGTAAAATCTACAACATTACGCTACGAAAATAAGAATTAAAAAAATAATAATAAAATAAATTGAAAATTGTAATGCAGGGTATTTTTTAAGGGTGGGGAATGTTTGGACATCAGTCACAGGACCCACATTGCCGAAACCAGCCCAAATAATACTACATCATAACACAGTTGAACACAAATGTTCACAAATAAATAAAGAGAGAGAGAGAGAGAGAGAGAGAGAGAGAGAGAGAGAGAACAAAACCATAATCAATGGTAGAGTAGAAATTAGTTAAATTGAATGTGCTACCAAAAGCAAGAAAAATTAATTTCCAATGCTATGTAGACTGTAAGACTGTTTGGATCAATGATTTGAGTAGAGATTTGGAAAGGGAAAGGAGAATGTCAGAGAAATGGAGAAAAAATTTAGCTTATATTCCATTAACATTTTCTCACTTTTTCTTTTCCCTATCCAAATCTTTAATCAAATTCATGATCCAAACACAGCTTAAAGCACAATAGCCTTCCATAAACCAATCAGAGCATTGGGAAGTTGAATCAATTCAGTATGACCATAGCAAAAGAAACTGGGCAGCAATTCATCTGATTCAAGTGACGAATTGACCTTTACAGAACATCTGTGGGCCAAGAATGAATGGTCTTAACATATACAAAAACAAAGAGAGCAGTTTTTAAGAATCCATTCATCCAACACATATTGCTCCTCTAACTTGGTTTTGCACTTTTCACTTCTCATCAAGAGACCTCACCCCACATCTAGGGCAAAAGTTTCAACAGGACTAGTAGGTCCCGCAACAATTATCCAAAAATAAATCAATACAAAAATAAAAGATTTTTTTTAAAAAAAACCATGTTAATAGAAAAAAAACATCTAAAAAAATGAAGGCAGACACATCAAGAATTGTGCCAATTCATTGATGTTGTGTTTGGTTGGAAAATTTGAGTAGAAATTTGGAAAGGAAAAGTGAAGAAGTAGCTAAAATATGAATAAAAATATTTACATTTTATCTAATTTCACATATCTTTTTCCTTTCCCTTTCCAAAATCCTTCCTAAATCCCTAACCAAATACAGCGTGAGAGGAGGGAAATATTAGATCCTTTTAAGCAGAAGCATAGAAAACATTGCAAAGCAGCCTACAAACTACACAGACAAAACTCCAATTATTTCCATTCCATCCCTTAACTGGGATAAAATTCTGTACTAATACCCAAATTTGAAGGAAAGGGCTTGAACACTTGCTTTTGAAGGGAAGTACAAGCAAATAAAACAGGATTGAAACTCAAATCAGAGGAATTAGCTAATATTAACTATCCATAGTGTCTAAGCTATCCAATCAGAGGAATTAAAGGAATATTAACTATCCATATTGTCTTAAATATCCATTTTGTCTAAGCTATCCATTCATATGCTAGCAAAAATGCATTGCAGTAAGTAGCATAAACAAATGCTCAAGTTATTTATCTGATCGACTAACAAATTGACCTTTGCAGAACATTAGTGCTGATTGTTCAGTTCTTGTTGTTTGAAACCAAACTCTCTACATAGTGAAAAGCTTTGAACTGAACTCCATCGATTGGAATATACTTAGTCTCTCCATTTTGGGGGTTGTACAAGAATATCCTTCCCTGTGCATCTTCTGCTATAATCTCACCATTCTTCGTGCATTGCAACAACCAAAATGGTTCAACACCCAAAACCGGTCCAATCACAAATTTCTTACACCAATTGCTCTCACCGCCACAGCAATCCTCTATCATCCACACATCAAAATGGTTTTCCAGGACCACACACAACCACAGCAGCATTATCTTTCCAATCCATTAATTTCTAGTGGACAGAAGTCCCGTCATAGAACCCAGAAAAATCGAGCCCCGGCAACATAACAAAAGCCTCATTTTGAACATCAAACCATGTAAAGCAAAGACAATGATTTGAAGCAGTTGAGAGCAACCAATAGGGAGCTCCATTTACAATCACCTCACAAGACAATTTATGGATATAAAAGCGCAAATCCATAACCTGAATCTCTCTCCAACAATCAGAAATTGCAGGGTAGACCTCGACTAGGGTCTGTAACTTGAAAGAAACTATCCTGACGACCTTGTAGTCAGTGGCAGAAGTAGAATGGAATGTGAATCAGAATCCGAACCCGAGAGAGAGGTGAAAAAATCTACGAGGAATTTGGATGGTGGGAGGGGGGAGAGATTTGAAGTGTTTGGTAGCGGGGTTCCATAGGAGAATGATGCGTCGATTGGAATGGAGTGGATGGAGAGAGAGACAGAAAAAGAGACAGAGGAGGCCATTGATGGAGCCGATTAGGTGCAGATCGCGAGTGTGGTTGGGAAAGGGGTGGACCAGATTGTTAGGGTTTTGAGATTCTAACAGAGAGAGGGAGGTGGTGGTGCAGTGTTTGAAGGTGACAATGGTGGCGCCTGTGGTGGTGGTGCGGTGGTGGAGGAGGTGGGGAGATAGAGATTGTAGTCCGAAGACAATGACATTATTGCATCATCTGTGGCCTGTGTGTTTCTTTCTTGATTCGCCATTGTTGCTTTTTACCAAGAATGGGAATAGAGCAAGAAAAGAGAAGTGAGAGGAAGGATTTTCAGAGAGGTTTTACACACAAGATCAAGAAATGAATAGAGACCCCAACCAACTCCAGATAAAGTGGGTTAGTTAGTTACTACAATTTGTATGTAGTGCACTAAAGACATGTTATTGGTGGTTCTTGGGCCACCTCTACTTCACATTTTAACAGTATTGTGATTGGGGAAGGATAGAATTCACGAATTTATGTTGAGAGGTTATAAAATATGAAGATGGTGTGATGAATTGTGATTGGTGAGAGACGTGATCATGTGATATTTCTGAATCAAAAAATAATTTTTCTACACAAAAACAATAGCAGATGGAAAATTATTAGTTGATCTGTGGCACCACGCGACCATATTTTAAACCAATCAACCTCTATGCATACTTATGTTCCTAATCACCAAACACGTGAGTTATACATTCACCATCAATCACAATATATGTGAAGCGTCACATGACGTTGTCCCTAAATCAACCACAAAAAAAAAAATTATTGATTTGATCCTGCGACATTATATGATCGTACCTCAAATCAATCACAAACTTTTATACCTATTATATTACTCAATCACTCAAACACAAATAAATTTTAAATCAACCACAAAAAAAAATTATTGATTTAACCCTACGACATTATATGATCATATCTCAAATCAATCACAAATTTTCATACCTCTTATATTACTCAATCACTCAAACACAAATAAATTTTACATTCTCTACCAATCCCAATATATATAAAGTGTCACGTTGTCCTAGACCCGCCAATAACTTCTCTAGCCGATGACCGAAATGCCATACTCACTACCACCGAAGCAAGTCGGGGCCGCTAAATGGGGCTGTGGAACTGTTGTTTCTTCTTCTTGACCAACGAACAAAAGCGGTTTAAGTTCAGCAACTACCTATATTTTTTATTTTTTTTTATTTGAACTAAGCAACTACATATGATTGATTGGTTGAGTTCTGAATTTATTTGTTTTTTAAATGGGTTTGACAATTTGAATATTAAAAAAAAAATTAAAAATTTAATTTAATTCTAAAATCAAAAGTAAAAAATATTTTAAAATAATAAATATATTTATTTTTTCATGTTTTTGCTAATAAATTTTTGATTTTTATATAAAAATAAATTTTAAAAACTCAATCAAATACCATGTAAATTCCTCATCTATCTTTACATATAGTATTAGTGATGGGTGCGCACGCTAAGCCTACATAAATTTATATTAGATAAATTGTAAATACATCCTTTGAGGTATATTTAAAATATGAATCGTTTTCTATAATTTAAAAAATTATAAATATCTCTTTGTAAAAAAAATTTATTGAATAGAACTAATTAGAAAAAAAAAATTTAATTGTTTTCCTATATAATAATAAAATTATTTGATTATATTTATGACATTATTAAAAACTGTTAATTGACTTGATAATTTATTGATAAAATGGGTCATTTGTTATGAAATTAAAAATTTCAGAGAGCGGGATATAATTTCTAAAACTACATGAAGCAATTCATCTTAAGCAAGTCTCAGAAGATGTGCTTATAATTTATCCATTTATATTTAAAATTTTAGGTGATTACTAAATGAAAAGATATGAGTTGATTTTATGATTCTACTTTTGAAAAAAATAAAAAAATTAAGAGTAATGTTACATCTACTGAATTTTGACTTGCCCGAATCACCTGAATTTGTGCATTCCGGTCGTCCCACAACAAAGGTGATAGTCGAAGTTGACAAAAGTTGCACGGGTCATCCAGGCGGTCATTCGATTAGTCAATCAACATGCACAAATTTAGGCAATTTAGACAAACTTAAATTCGGTTGATGAATCATTTTTGAAAAAGTTAATTGGTGAAAAGTATACATTTATGAGACTATATGTTATTTGATCAAAGTAATCTTTTTTTGTAATAAAAACATAGGTCAAAAAATCAATAAAAAAAGTCACAAGAAAAATTGGCCAGAAAAATTCCTAAAAAGTCAATGATGGCTGGTGGCGATAAAGTGAACAAATATGTGACATTACGTAAATATATGACACATGCAAAAATAGGTGAGATGTATACAAATAAATGACATTTGAACAAATTAATGTACTTTTAACTCAAAAAAAATTAAATTTTGACCAATTAACTCAAAAAATATAGAAATGAACCTATGGACTACCCTTTGAAAAGAAAAAATATTGAAACTATGTCACACAATTTTGATTTCAGATAACTACTAATCAATTTTTAAAATCAAACCATAATCATCGTTCAACAATCGCCCAAAAATTTAAATATAAAATTACATATGCATATATGGTATGGTATCACTATTGCATTGAATTTTTTTTCCCCCATATCCTGGTTAAAAGGTCCCAACAGGACCAGATCCCACAACAATTATCCAAAAATAAATCAATGCAACAAAAATAAAAGGATTAAAAAAACCATGTAAATGAAAATAACATCTCCAAAAACAAAAGCAGACACAACAAAGATCTTGCCAATTCATTGAGAGATAAGAAATATTAGATCTTGTTGCGCAAAAGCATAACAAACATCCACTCATCAAACAAAACTCCAATTATTTCCATCCCTTAACTGGGATCAAATTCTGTACTAACACCCAAATCAAAGAAAGAAAGGACTTGAACAGTTGTTTTTGAGGAACAATATGAGCAAATGAAACATGATTGAAACTCAAACCAGAGGAATTCACTAAGATTAACTAGCCATTGGATGGTAATGGATATACTCAATTGCAAGAAAACATGAGTCAATCTTATCAGCTTCTTTAAGTGGAATCTCTAGTTTGCACTCCTCTTCTAGAGTCATTACAATCTCCATCTGAAAATGGAAATCAAGAGTCACTTGCAGATAAAGGCAAAACAACCTATAATTCCAATAATCTCTCTCCATGGTAAAAGTGGAGCCAAAGATAAAGTTACACCAGGTTATAAGCTATGAAGCATAGGTATTTCGAAAAACAAAACGTACCCGTACCGGGTACTTACCGGCGTATAGTACCTTGTATGGTACTTCTGGATATGTACCGGGTATACGAATCACGTACTCAAAAAAAAATTTCTTAATTTTTGACGTACCCAGACGTACCTAGTATATACCCAAGCTGTACCTACCTCAGTTGAAACAATATTTTCTTCTACTATATAGATAAAACTCCTTTCACCAGATTTCTTTTTTTATTTTTTGTTTTATACTTTTAGTATAATTTTAAAATTAAACTATGATTTGTAAGTTATTTAATATATATATTGATATTTAATGTCGATTTGTACTTTTATTTTTGACATTAAATGTTAATGGTAGGTTGGACCTTAACAAATTAAATTATTTAATTAATTTTTGTATTACTCTAAATTAAAAATAAATAATTTTTTACAAGCGTACCAATCGTACCCGTATCCTTTTTTTTTTTTTAATTTTATCCTATCGACATACCCGTATTATACCATTACCAATACTTGTACTCATACCTATGTTTCATAGGTTATAAGAATCACACCAAGACATAATTATGTAATGCGGATGAGATTTACTAATGAAAAGAATTGCGTTTGAATTTTGAGGTTCAATCAAACCAAGAGAAATCCATATGATATTAATGGCTTAAGAAAAAACTAAATTCTAAAAATATGAGATCAAAATAGTGTTATCAATATGGAGCTTTTTAGTTCTCTTTTTCATCTAGGACTTCTTTTTATGAAATTACAAGGCATCTCTATAGTTCCTCTAGTTTGCTGCCAATGTTACTTTGTTGTTTTCTCTTTGTAGCTTTGTAGCTTTTTAGCTTTTTGCTTTTTTTTTTTTTTTTTTTTAGGAGCTAAAAAAATTAATGCATGTATAAAGTTGTTAAAAAATCAAACAAAATAGTAAATTTCCAAACTATTGGTAACTGCTAAGCTAAGTAGATTCTACATTATGTGAAGAAAGTTGCAAGCCAATCTTTCTTTTAATACTGAAGAAATTGCAAGGCAATTTTATTACTTGGCTCTTCAGAGTTCTCGTACCTAAATGAGTGTTTGGAGTTGACTTTTTTGATATATATTTTTTATTTTTAGTTAAATCTTTTTTTATAAATTTAAAAAAAAAAATTATACTTTTGTCTTTTATTCAATTAGATGGATCAAAAAATAAAAATTAAAAAAAAAAGGGTCCAAGAATGACGATGATAACAACAACAACAACAAAAAGTCAAGAACAGTTGACTCTTTTGGTTTATTTTTGTTTTTTTAAAATGATTTTTTTGAATTTTTATTTTTATTTTTTAGATTGATCTATTCAAGACGGACTTGAAAAATAAAATAAATAAATAAAAATTAGTATAATTTCGAAAAAAGATTACTAAAGTTTCGAAAAAGTTTGGACCAAATGTGACTTTTTTACTTGCATGTCAATATCCTTAAGTGAGCGTTTGGGATTTCCATTTTTTTTTTTTTTTTGGGTGTGTGTGTGTGGTTTTTAGTTTTTTTTTTTTTTTTTTAGGAGCTAAAAAAATTAATGCATTTGTAAAGTTGTTAAAAAATTTATTTTTTGTAAGTGAAAAGTTGCCATGACATTTAATTTTTTTAACTAATAATAAACAATTTAATAGTCTTTTTTTTTTTAATCAAAAATTAACTTTTTTATGAGGTCTCCAAATGACAAGTCTCATTTCTTATACCTATTTTATCACTATAGATACAAGATATGCATCTATTAATTTATTAATGTGAATTCTATTATTTCTATGTAGAACAAAATATATGACCAAAAAAAAAAAAATTATATAACAAAGTCTTTGGGTATTATTTAATGGAATTGAACATGAGTTCGAATCTATATGGTAATCTCGGGGCAAGGCTCTTATTTATTAATTTTTAATCATTGACTCTTGTTATTTTATTTGTGATGATGTTGAGATGATAAAAGAAAATAAATAATTGGAATTTCTCATTTAGGTGAAAAAAGAAAAGAAAAAAAATGATTGTGATTTCTTATCTTGTTGTTTGAATGGACGATGACTAAACGAGAATACATCTGTCTTTTTATTTGTTTTGTATTTAGAGGGGTAGTTTGGGTATTATAATATTTTTTATAAAGAGTAATTGGTTTCTCATCAAATCTCACCACTAATGGTGCTCACAGATCGGGTTGGACCGAATATCATCCACCATCTGTTCGAACTTAAGCGGATTGAGAAAAATTAATCTGCATCCGTTTGCTTAGTTAGCAGATGCGAATTGAGCGGGTCATAAGGGTGGATGCGGATTGATTTAACAGTTTGGACTTTATTATTTTGAACTTTTTTTTTTGAAGAAGTTTCTAGTAATTCTGCACTATTTTGTGCTCGAAATTTTTTATTGTTCATTTTTTTTTATAATAAATGGCCAATTTCATATTTTATAAATAAAAATTATAATTAATAAATAAAATATCATTTTTTTACACACAAAGTATAGAAGCATAATTTCATTATTTTAGGAGAGTGGCGAATTGGGTTGAATCAGCTGGTCTCTTATTCGCCATCTGTTCAAACTTTCAGCAGATTGAGAAAAATGCATCTGCATTCGTCCACTCAGATCATTGAAATAGTCCATTCTGTGACGAATTGGTTCAGGCCATTCGGTTTTGACGGATTGGGTAGATGCTTGCCCACCCCTGCTGACCACTTTTAGTGAGAAGTAATACTTAAGTTTTGTGTGATTTGTCTTTCTTGTCATTTTTTTTTTCTTTTCTCACCATTACTCATCTTATTAATAATCTAAACAAATAATGAGAAACCTTATTTTGTCAATTTCTTTCATTTTCTCACAAAATCTCTAAAATCTTGGAGTTATAAGTCAAATCCATCTTAGGCTATAAGTCAAATCCATCTTAAAACAAAGCCTATAAATCTCTTGTGTTATGGCAAAATTACTTAATCTGATTTTAACTGCTTCAATTTGATTTTAATAAAAAGAGTTTGTGTCACGACCCAAACCCGCCCCTATGGGTTTAGCATCATAACCGGCCAGTAATCTGTGATTACCGACGGCCTGCTTAACAGTAGTGACAGTAATACAGAGTAAGGGGCCGGCGGAAGCCAAACAGTAATAAAAATATGTCCAATGAGCTGTGAAAATCTGAATGCAAAAAGAATTTTATGAACAGGCCATATTCATAACCAAAACATATATACATGCATCATATACACAAACATCCAGGTTAGGGACCAAATCCCTTCACCATAACTGTACAGTCAAGTCTTATTCAGTCGATACAAAACAGAGACAAAAGGGTGAATCTGAAACACCCCAAAACAGCCTTAGCTTGAATGAACTCAGAACCTCAAAGTGAGGCACAATGGTTGGCTCGACAAAACAAGAGCTTAACTTGACGCTCCTAGCTTCGGTCCGGTGCCTGGACACCTACATATAAATATAAACAGTGAGCTAAAGCCCAGTGAATAACAAATGCGTAAAGGAGTTAAGAATGAATGTCCTTTCATTAATTAAAACAGCCGTTTGCATCAGTAAATCAGTTATTCAATTAGTGGCTCGTATATCATCCCACATCAGTCATTTAGAAATCATGACAGTCATACGTGGTACGTCCAATAGCAAATAGTACAGTAGGTCTTAATAGACCGAACAGTCAGTTGATGGCCATCAAAAGCGATGTGATAGTAGTTCCAAACATTGGGCCCGATAGAGATCTCTGTAAAGATGGCGATAAATACTTGATAACAATAACAATAAATTGCTATGGATGCCACGAGTACAGTTCATATAACAGGACAAACATTCATTCAGTAAACAATGTCACTTCAGAATGCAGTACAGCCGATCATTCACAAAATAATTATAATTGAGCATATCTTTACAACATTGTTACTCACAGAGTACTGGGCTATAGACAGGCTAGCCAGCGTCCTTGGGTGCCAACCCTACACAGGTGCAGAACGAACACACACACACTAAGTTATACACTTGGGATTAATAACTTAGCCCCTTAACTTGACTTGGTGTGGTTCTATAACATTATCCTCATTAAAATGCCTTAAACTTGGCCTAGGAATGCCTAGGATGGAATGAGGATGCAAAAATGAACTTTAAAACACTTTTCAAAATTTGCTGAAAACAGGGGTCTTGCTCGAGTGTGGCTTTCTATGCTCGAGCGAGCTTACCAAAACAGAGGGGTCGCTCGAGTGTAGATTCCCTTGCTTGAGCAGTCTGTAAAAATGCAAAAAGTACTGGTTGTTGAAATTCTCCGCTCGATGCTCGCTCGAGCGTAAGACACAATCCTTCGCTCGAGCGCAGGTCTCGTCGCTCGAGCGTGCTTCTGTGTCTATAAAACCTTGAGAGCTTGCAATCTACGCTCGAGCCAGCATTCCGTCACTCAAGCAGAATTCATAAAACAAAGGTGCTCGCTCGAGCGTGGAATCCTTTGTCGAGCGAGGAAGCCAAAATCTGAGTTTTTCCAGATTTGCCTCCAAAGCTCAAACCAAGAATTAAACTTATCAAAACTCAACCTTTTGGGCCCATTTTCTGGAAAACACTTAGAAACTCATGCTACAACATGTTTTGAAGATCATTTTGTAAAATCAAGCCCAAAGGTAAGCCAATTGAACACCAATTTCAAAGAAACTTGAAGAACCATGCAAGAACATAACATGCATGAGTTCTTATGAATTCCAATGCTCCAAAACATGATCAAATGCAAGATTGAGCTCAAAGTTATGGTGAATTCATGGACCACAACTAAAATATGAATATGCATGTATGGATTTCATGAAAACAACCTCAAAATTATATGATATGGACATGCATGCATGAAATCACTCTCAAAACAACACTTTAAATTAATTCTTGACTCAAATCACTAATTTACCATGAACCATGCATGTGACAACTCAAATTCATAATTAAGAGGGTGGATTTCCTACCTTAGGTCTTGAATTCCAAGTATGTTGGCTCAATTTTGCAAATCCTCTTCAATTCCCCTAATTCTCCAAGTTAATCTCTAGATGAAACAATTTTCTCATACTCTCCCTCTCTCTCACGGTTTGGCCTAGAAAGTGGCTGAAGAATGGTGTATCAAAGTGCATAAATTAAGTCCCAAACAATAACTCTAAAGGTGGCCCACTCAACGGCAATAATGTAAATAATCTAGGCTCAAATAACTAACATTAACAATTCTAATTTAATCATTCCAAGTTGGCTTTTAATTAAACTTACCATAAAATCACATAAATCCTAATTAGCAAATTAAACTAATCAATTTCTAATTCGGTCGCCGATAAGGCCTTCAATTTGCAATTCGAAGTCAAAACATGAACAGATCATTAAATGACAAACAAATAGAAATGCAATTAAAGCAACACACTCATACAAACAGATTAGGATTTCATTCTACTCAATTACTTACTATGCTCAATCACAGTTTAACGCTAATCAGAGGTGAGGGTTGTCACAGTTTGGGAGAACATTGATTGGTTAGGATAAAATATAGGGTAATGCACCAAGAAATTCCAAAATATGACTTTTGAACCATTTAGTCATGTGTTTTATCTTGTAGACTGATAAGTCCCGTTTTATATGAAATGGCCTATTTGACCGTGATGTTAACGCGTGCTGTGTGTAATATGTGAGTAATCTAGGGATTGAAAATGTTGCAATTACATTAGTATCCAAAAAGCTTACTATAGTTTGTTTTAGTTTTCCCTCCTTTACGATCTTCACGGAAGAGATGATTATGGAAAAAATTAGATTCCCAATGTTAAACTAGTGAAATGGGTTTTGTGTGATGTTACTGGCTTTGGTAATGTTAACTCGTCATTATGAGTTTCTAATTTGGTATTTGAGTCATTGAAACCCTAGAAATATGAATTGTCTTTTGGTGTAATCGAATTGTTTGATGTTGTCAACGAGTTTCTAGTGAGTGTAGTTCCTCAGTGTGTCAAAGGTAGCGTTGGATTTGTTCCGAAATGGCATCAGGTATGGGTTTTGTTTGATTCACAAGGCAATATTTTTTTAGAATGTGTTCGTTTGTGGGTTTTTTTTTTTTTTTTGGGAGGGGGGGGATAAATGCTCTCTGCGCCGATGTTGGTTGTATAGGTAAACATGTATGTTTGCATATATTTGCGATTGGAAATGTATAATTGCAGCATGATATTGTTTTGGGGTAGTCTGCAATGTTGGGTGGGGGTTTGTACATCTATTACATTTTGTGGACAAGGTTTTAGTTTGTGTATATATTAGTGTATACGAAATGTTGAATGTTGGTGTAATGGCATCGGTGTTGTGTAGAAGATGTTGGCGTGTGACATAAACAAGTTGTAGTGGTTGTGTACTGGGGTTTGAATAAATTTTGTGTTTTATTAAAATTGTGTGTTTTTTTTTTTTTTTGATGTTTATGTTGGTGTTTGAGGGCAATGTGAGAAAGCTTTGAGGGTAAGTAATTGGTGGGGTACTGATAATGAGAAGCATATTGTGGTTGGTAATTAGTTGTTGATTAGTGTGCCCTGTGGTCAATGTTAATATAAGTTGAAGATTGTGACGACATCTGTCAATTACAATGGCCTGGTCAGGCTTTTATAAGTGTTGGTTCTTGTAATTTGGTTTATGTAATTTCAGTGGTGTAATATGCAAGTGTTGGTCCGTGCAATTTGGTAAGTGTGAATGGAATTGTCGTACTGTAATCATGGAGATTAGTTTAGTACATATTTTGCAGTTTACGTTGGCAGTGTTTGCGTATAGTGTTAGTAGCATAATGTATGTTTTGGTCCCATGGGATAAGGTGCTCTGTTAGTGGCAGTATGGTGTTGTGCATCATCTACCTGTTATGATGTCCTGGGCGAGTAAGTGGTAAAATGCAATTGGGACAGGACGTTAGTAGGCATCGCGAATGTGAGTGTGTTATTTTTTCACGTAATCATGTGAAATTGTTGTGTACTCATAGTTGGAATTAATTTTGTATGGTAGGTTGTAATAACATGTTATGCATTGTTTGTTGTTGTTATGTAATTATCATTTAACAGAATGAAACATAGACGAAATATTACGAGGTTACATGGCTAATGCCATTTCTGGTGAGTTAATTTGATTATTTGGCCCTTAAATATGCAAATGTTCCCTTTTTTTCTTCTTCTTTTTTTTTTTTTTTTTTTTTGTTCTTTTTTTGTGTAGAACAACATTTTGTGTAGGTTGGTCATGTTGTAATGTGAGCAAGAAATTTGTAAGAATGTGAAGGTTATTTGTTGTCTTGTTGATATGATGTGGTGATTCAAGAACTGTACATTAGACAACGCATAGGTATTGAATATGTCATTCATTTGTGTGATGGTATGCCCATTGTTGTTGCAGATTATGTCGGTTTTATGGACTAATGTGTTAGAAATGGTTTTGGAAAAATCAGTTTTTTTCCTCAACTTTGGTCTAATTTTTATCTAGGACCCATGCGCCAAAGTTGGCGGGTCTAAGTAGTAACGCATTCTATGCCACGTTATGATTCACGTAGTATATTTAGTTACTCAAAACCATTATCGAGTGAATGGAAAATTAAAGCCAAAGTGAGCTCCATGAAAATGAAGTTTTTGGTGGAAATTCCTTAAGGTTTGAATTAAAGGCTTGTCCCACATTGGTTTGGTGGAAAAACTTTTATAGGTTTATAAGGCTTGAGTTTGCAACTTAGGGAGGGCCCCGAGGCGCACCTCAAGTTTGTAGAATGGAGAGGTTATGGCTAGAGCCATTGGACCCAAAAATAAACACACGCACGCGCTGCCGCTACCGTCAGGGCATGCTGGGCTAGGCGCAGGTGCGTGGTGTGAGATTGGGTTGGGCTTGTCCAGCCCAATACTTATCTTTTTTCCGCAAAAAACATTACATTTGAAATTTTTATTATTTGTTTCAAATTATGGTTGGAAATAAAATTCATATTTTGGTTTGCACCTCTTCAGAATTTCTATACAGTTCCATATCTGTCCAAAACATATCCGAATCTGTTCAAATTCAAACCCAAAACAGTTTTTTATCTGTTTGAAATTCAAACCAAATCTGTCCGAACAGGTACCATACCTGTTGGATTCAAACCAAACAGCCACCATTTTCATCTTTAAATAGGCAGTCTCTCAATTGATTTTTTTCATTGAATTTTCTGTACTAAATTCTGTCATTGCTCTCTCTGTATTTTGCTGCATTATTTTTCTGTGACAAAGAGTGTAAACACAAAGTGTGTTCATTGTGCAAATAATTTGTAATGCTGCTATTATTTATTGTTGATCATTTTATCCTGGCAGATAAACGTCTACATTCTAAAAGCACCGTTGAGAGGACGAATCTGTCTTAAGGGTGGACTTGATCAAAAATTTGTTCGAGAAATTAATTAGATAAGTAATTAATTTACTTGTTGTTTTATTTATTTGTTTTTATCAGATTCTTATTTTGTTTTTGTAACAAAATAAGAATCTGTTGTTTTACTTTATTTTCTTTACTGGTTTGATTTTTATAATCAAATAGTCTCTCTCCTTCTTTATTTCTTCTATTTGTTGTTAAGTACACAAACATTATTTATTCTTAATACAGTGAAGATTGTCCAACAATCTTGAGACAGATTATTTTTTGGTATCTTCATTGTATTTATTTTCTGTGCTTTTTACAAAGTGATATTCTGGTTGGAAAATATAAATAGTAGTCATATACTGTTTGACAAATAGTAATAATATACTGTTTATTTTCTTTGACAACTAGTAGTAATATACTAGTGTCATTAACAATTTTAGAATATTAATTTGTGTAGTAGTGTTACAGAAAATTATTATGTAGTATTTTATTTTCCTGGTTTTAGTAACTAGAAAAAAAAATTATTTTGTATTATAATTTATTTTATGGTTTGAATAACTAGAAAATTAATTTGTGTTTTGGTTTTTCTAATTTTTATAATCAGATATTATGGCTACTGAAAATAGTACTCCAAATCCGATTGTTACAACGACTCTGGCCCTATCTAGAACCATGTTCAAGTTCCACAAAATCATGGAGAAAAATGGAAAAATTTAAATGGCACCGAGTTTAAGAGATGGCAGCAGAAAATGTTGTTCTATCTTACAACTCTAAATCTAGCCTGGTTTCTTCGTGAAGAGGATGCAGTACTAAAAGATGATGAAAGTGATCGGCAAGTTATTGCCGCTATAGACGCTTGGAAATATTTTGATTTTCTGTGTAGAAACTACATCCTCAATGTCCTTGACAACATGCTGTATAATGTTTATAGCCTTCTGAAAACAGCAAAAGAATTGTGGGATTCTTTGGAGAAAAAATACAAGGCAGAGGATCCCGGCACAAAGAAATTTGTTGTCGGTAAATTTCTGGACTTCGTTATAGTAGACTCCCAAATGGTAATTTCTCAAGTTCAAAGTTTTCAATTAATTTTGCATGATATTCATGCTGAAAGTATGTCTCTTAGCGAGTCTTTCCAAGTTGCTGCGTTAGTGAAAAAATTACCATCGGCTTGGAAAGATTTCAAAAATTATTTAAAACATAAACGCAAGGAGAAGACCATGGGTGAATTGATTGTAAGACTAAGAATTGAGGAAGATAACCGTAAGGCTGAAACGAGGAATGGTAAAAATCCCATTGAGTCCAAGGCTAATGTGGTTGAACATGTACCCAAACCACATAACAAAAATAGGAAGTTTGCTGGAGATGATCCTAAACAAGGTGACAACAATGGTAATAAGAAGTTCAAAGGAAAATGCTATAACTATGGCAACACTGGACATCGTGCTTCTGATTGCAGCCACCCTAAGAAGGATCGCAAGTTCGAGCAAGAAGACTATCAATCAAGCCAATGTAATACAACTTGATTACATCTCTGACGGGGTAAATGACATCAATCTCTCTGCTGTAGTGTTTGAAGCTAATTTGGTTGGAAATCCCAAGGAATGGTGGGTTGACATTGGGCAACTCGACACATTTGCGTGGACAAGAAGATGTTCACTACTTATAATAAGGCGGCAAATAGTGAGCAACTATTCATGGGAAATTAATCTACTTTTGTTGTGGCTGGACAAGGAAAAGTTGTTTTTAAGATGACATCGGGGAAGGAACTTATCCTTAACAATGTGCTACATGTACCAGACATTCGAAAGAATTTACTTTCTAGTTCTTTGTTAAGTAAAAATGGTTTTAGACTTGTATTTGAGTCTGATAAATTTGTATTAACAAAGAGTGGTATGTATGTTGGTAAGGGATACATGACTGATAGTCTCTTCAAGTTGAATGTAATGACGGTTGTACCAAAAGTTTCTATTAATAAGAATAACATATCTTTTGCTTATATTCTTGAGTCAAATTTATGGCATGGTAGATTAGGACATGTAAATTTTGATGCTTTGCGTAGACTAATTGGTTTGGATTATATACCAAAGTTTGAAATTGATCCTAATTACAAATGTGAGATTTGTGTAGAAGCAAAACTAACTAAAGCTCCATTTAAATCATTGAAAGAAAACCGAACCTCTAGAATTAATTCATACTGATGTGTGTGATCTTAAATTTATTCAAACTAGAGGAGGCAAGAAGTATTTTATAACATTTATCGATGATTGCACAAGATATTGTTATATATATTTACTTAGAAGTAAAGATGAAGCCTTAAAAATATTTAAACTCTACAAAACTGAAGTTGAAAATCAACTTGGTAAAACCATTAAAATGGTTAGAAGTAATAGGAGTGGTGAATATGATGCACCATTAAATGAATTTTGTGCACAACATGGCATTATTCACCAAACTATAGCACCCTATTCTCCACAGCAAAATAGAATTGCTGAAAGGAAGAATAGAACCCTTAAAGAAATGATGAATTCCATGTTACTAAGTTTAGGCTTACCGCAAAACTTGTAGGGGGAAGCAATATTGTCTACTAATTATGTTCTTAACAAAATACTCCATAAGGAAACCAATAGCACTCTTTACGAATTGTGGAAAGGTTGACCACCTTCCTACAAATACTTAAAAGTATGGGGGTGTTTGGCAAAAGTTGAAGTTCTTATTTCGAAAAAGACTAAGATAGGACCAAAAACAGTGAATTGTGTGTTTATTGGTTATGCTCAGAATAGTAGTGCACATCGGTTTCTGACTTATAAATCAGAAATACATGATATAAATGTGAACATTATTATAGAGTTAAGGAATGCTGTGTTTTTTGAACATGTTTTCTTTTACAAGAAAGGACATGAATTAAGTTCATAGAAAAGAACTTATGATTGTACACAAAGTCAAGAGACTAATGACAATCAAACCGAAGAGACTAGTAATGATCTTGACCAACAGGATTTAACCGATGATAAACCAAGAAGAAGTAAGAGAGCAAGAACATCAAAATCCTTTGGTCTAGATTTTCTGACATACCTATTAGAAAATGAACCTCAAAGCTTTAAGGAAGCAATGACAGGTCCTGAAGCACATTTGTAGAAAGAGGCTATTAATAATGAATTGAATCCATTATGTAAAATCATACTTGGGAATTGGTGGATCTTCCACCCAGTTCTAAATCTCTTGGATATAAATGGATATTTAAGAGAAAAATGAAAGCAGATGGTATAATAGACAAGTATAAAGTAAGACTTATGGTAAAAGGCTACAGACAAAAGGAAGGTTTGGACTACTTTGACACATATTCCCCTGTGACAAGAATAACATCCATTTGCATGCTTATTGCCATAGAAGCATTGTATAATTTAGAGATACATTAAATGGATGTTAAGACAGCTTTCTTAAACAGTGATCTAAATGAAGAGATCTATATGGAGCAACCCGAAGGGGTTGTAGTACCAAGACAAGAAAAGAAAATTTGTCGGCTTGTAAAATCTCTTTATGGATTAAAACATGCTCCTAAACAAGGGCATGAAAAATTTGATCATGCTATGTGAGAGGGGAGATCTGCACCTTTAGTACGGCCGAGCTACAATAGCGCGGGATGTGACAGACCTCTCAGCGTCGTACCGTTCCCTCTATGTAGCACGGTCCGTGAGTCTGTTTTGCACGGTCGAAGAGATCGACCGACCAGGCAAGATCCAATGCGACCGGTGACGGTGTCTGGTAACCGAGCTAAGAGTAGCCCGGACTGGACTTGAGACGCGGTTAGGGCCGGCATGCCTCTAACCGATCAGCCGAGATGGACAGGCTTCGTGTAATTGAGGATAAAGGTAGAATGGGCTGAGGCTGGCGCGCATCGCAACCGGGTGCCATGATGGACCGGTCAATTAAGCTTGGCCGTGAGAGTCCGGTATTACAGGTCGGCGTGGCATAGCTCGGTCGTGCTGCTTGTGGTGGCAATTCTCCCTGGGCTAGGCCGGCCGTGGTACTCCGGTTAAGTGTGCCACCTGGGCCAATGGCGTGAAGGAGAGGACATCTACTCCATGCACGCATCAATATCATTGGGCAGTTCTGCATGTACTGGTTGGAGGACAAAACCTTTACACGCGTAAGGTGGTGAGAGGCGAGAACTGCCACCTGTCCAGGGAAGGACAACAGAAGTAGTGCGCGCACAATCTTGAGGCTGCATGGCCAGCCTAGAAATGGGAGGAAGATTAACGTTAGAGGTATGCAACTTGAAACCATTCTCGCCATCTAAAATACTCTCTCTAACTGTCACCTTCTTCTTCCTCAAGTGGTCTGACTTGATCGTCGGAGGGTCTATCCGGCACACCACCGCCAGGCAGCTCACCGTTTCTGTGTTGCCAGGTTAGACGCCGTCAAGTGAAGCTTGGAGTACAAGGAGTACGGAAAGTAGAGGATATTTCTCCCCCGTACAATTGGCGCCGCCTGTGGAAAATCTTTCATAATTCAACCCTTGTTCTTCAAGCCTCTTCGACCATTTTCCATGGCCAACAATGACGAAGTCCTACTGTCCGTCGTCGATGGTGTCACTCCATAGTATGTCCGAAGGAGAGATGGCCCCCCAGATGTTCCGGCTGTGGCGGGCCTAGAAACTTCTTCGCGAGGTGCGCGAGACAAACGTAGGAGGAGCTATGATCGTTCAAAGAGTCCAGAGGACCGTCAGCAGCGGGGAGGAGTCCCGTGCGCAGCGCCTGGAGCACAAACTCAAAGACCAAGACGCCCTCATTCGCAAGATGGCGGCGGAGATGGAGATGCTAAAGCGCCAGATTAAAGGGAAGGGTGTTGTTGGAGAGGGCAACCTCGGTGAGCGCACCCCATCCCCTCGTTCTAGCAGTCGCCGCCAGGAGAGGACTCACTCTCTCTCCATCACCAGGAACTATGGGGTTAGAGACTCCGACCAAAGAAAGGGCAGATCCTTCACTCGCGACAGCACATACTGCCCCTCGCGCCCGTCATCGACGTCGAGATACTCTTTCTCCTCCCATTCCAGAGACCTGAGGAATGTATTGGAGAAAAGGGCTCGCCGCCGTGAGGCTCAAAGAGTGCCAGCATTGCAGAGGTTGAGTGCTCCAGCTCACTGTAGTGAAGAAGTAGCGATGCCAACTCCCAGGGTGATGGCCCCTGCGCTGGTGGACAAGGAGTTGGCGAGACTCATAGCCACACCGCTGTCTCCAGAAATCGAGAGTGCTCCACTGCCTGCCAGATTCCACCAGCCAAAGTTCACTTTGTACAACGGCAAGACGGATCCGTATATGCACGTGAGTCATTACCGGCAAGTAATGGCTGGCCACCGGCGCAATGACGCCCTGATGTGCCTCATATTCCCAGCAAGTTTGGGAGAGCTGGGTTTGAAGTGGTTCGAAAGGCTCCCGGAGGGAAGTATCGATGGGTGGCAGCAACTAGCGGAAGCCTTCGTCACCCGATTCAAAACCAACACTCGAACACCGAAGGAGGTCGACCATCTCTTGGGCGTCAAGATGAAATCTGGATGTTCGTTGAAGGCATACAACGCGAAGTACTGGGAAACTTACAACAAGATCCTCGACTGCCCTACCAATCTGGCGATCACTCAATACAAGAGGGGTCTTCCAGTCGGACATAAACTGCGAGATTCGCTTACAATGCACCAGCCGACTACTATGGAGTCCTTGATGCAGCGGATCAATGAACACATCCGTGTGGAGGAGGATGCCGCCTCTGCAACCGAGAAGGCTAATCCGGTCATGGCGGACAGAAAGGTGGCGGGAAAAGTTCACTCGGCCGGGCAGGAGGACAACCGCCCAAATGACCAGTCAAAAGATCAACGTCATGGCCTAAATTGCGATGACAGAAACAAAGGTCGCATAAGTGACCGAGCTAATGCTCCCCGTGACGCGGCGAAGGATGCTAAGAGAAAGTTGAAGGCGCGGACCGGGATCACCACGGTCTTTAAAATCCCTATTTACCGCATTTTGAGTGAGATCCAAGGCGAGCCTTTCGTCCGCTGGCCGGCCAAGTTGGGGAGCGCGCAGAGAGGCTTCAATTCAAAATATCGTTGTACCTTCCATGAAGAGCGGGGGCACCGAACAGAGGACTGTTTGCCACTCAAACAACACTCGGAGGAATTGGTGGCGGCGGGCACCTTGACCAATACATAGATGGGAGCATCAAGGCCGCGCCAGCAGGACAAACCGAGCCAAACGGCCTGGCCGCCCTAGATGTGCCCCCGCAAGGTGTAATCAACGTCATCCACGGCATCATTGAACCAGCAAGGGTCTGCGAGCTTAGAGGGATGATCAAGAAGGCCGAGCACATGAAGGAGGTGCTCTCTGTGCAGCCCGCCGTAAAGAAGGGAAAGATCGAAGAGAGGGACATCCTTTCGTTCTCGACCAAGGACTTGGAAAGGGTTCAGATGCCGTACAATGATCCTTTAGTAGTAACCCTTCGCGTCAAAGACTTTGACATCAAGAGAATCTTTATCGACCAAGGGAGTTCGATCGAAATTATGTATTATGACGCGTTTAAACAAATGAAGTTAGAAGACAAGGACTTGGCCCCTGCAACGTCCCCTTTGGTCGGCTTCAACTCACAGCCAGAATGGCTAATCAAAAAGATTATTTTGCTGGTCAAAGCAGGTTCGGTCGTAAAGCAAGTAGAATTCTGGGTGCTTAAAGTTCCATCCACTTACAACTTGATCTTGGGCAGGGGTTGGCTGCACGCCATGCAAGCAGTTGCTTCAACCTTCCACCAGGTTATGTGCTTTCCGGCACCAAGCTGACAAATAGAGGAAGTTTGGGGAGACCAGGTGATGGCAAAACAATGCTTCGTTGCGGTGAATGGCAGCCGAGCAGCCAAAGGGTTTGTCCAAATGATTGAGGGACCTGAAGGGAAGGAAGTCCTTGAAGATATGGGAAGAAAAGCCGAGGAAAAATCGGTCGAAGATTTGGTGGAAGTGCGCATTGACGAGAATGATCCAACCAAATTCTTCCTCTTAGGATCATCCTTGTCTAGTGCCGAGCAGATGGATTATGTCAACTTTTTGGTTTCCAATTTGGAGGCCTTTGCCTGGACGCCTTACGACATGCCTGGCGTCGACCCGAGCTTCATTTGCCATCAGTTGAATGTCTTCTCCAATGCCCGGTCAGTCATTCAAAGGACGCGCCACTCAGCCTTGCACCACGCCGAGGTGGTGGCAGAAGAAGTGAAGAATTTGTTGGAAGCTGGGGCCATAGAGGAGGTGCAATACCCTAGGTGGATATCCAACACGGTGGTTGTTCTGAAAAAGAACGGCAAGTGGCGAGTCTGCGTCGACTACAAGACTGTCAACCGAGCTTGCCCGAAGGATAGCTTTCACCTCCCTCGAATTGACCAGCTGGTGGACTTAACCGCTGGCCATCAGAGGTTTAACTTCCTGGACGCATATCGTGGCTACCACCAGATAGCCATGTATAAACCAGACAGGGAGATCACGTCGTTCACCACCCCCAGAGGCTTATATTGCTACAAAGTCATGCCGTTCGGACTAAAGAACGCTGGGGCGACCTTTCAGCGGATGGTAACAAAAATGTTAGCTCCTCTCTTGGGCCGAACAATGGAGGCCTATATCGACGATATGGTGGTGAAAAGTAAGGAGAAGTCTCAACACCTCGCCGACCCAGCAGAGATGTTCGCCATACTTAAGCACCACAAACTTCATTTGAATTCCTCTAAGTGCGCCTTCGGAGTTGGCACCGAAAAGTTTCTGGGCTTTTTTGGTCACAAACTGAGGAATCGAAACCGACCCATCCCAAATCAAGGTGATACAGGAATTGGAGCGCCCAAACTCCACGAAGGACGTGCAACATCTTGCCGAGATGGCAGCCACGCTGAACAGATTTATCAGCCGGTCTTCGGATCGTTACAGGCCCTTTTTCAAGACTTTGAAGGCTAAGTTTTTCTGGGACGATGAGTGTGACCGCGCACTGGCGGACCTAAAGGCATACCTCTCCTCCGACCCTATTTTTGTCACCCCTCAGCCGGGCGAAGAGTTGTATCTCTACTTGGCGGTCTCTCAACATGCGGTGAGTGCCATCCTGGTTCGCACTGAGGGCGTCCAGCATTTGCCCATCTTCTATGTAAGCAAGACTTTGCTCACAGCCGAGACGAGATATCTTCCTTTGGAAAAATTGGCGCTGGCCCTGATGATGGCGTCAAGGAAGATGTCACACTATTTTCACGCCCATACAATAGTAGTGCTGACCGAGTTTCCACTCAAGGTGCTCTTTGAAAAGGCAGACTTTACTGGGAGAATCTTGAAATGGGCCGTGGAATTGGGACAGTACGACATCAAGTTCTGCCCGCGTACCGCAATCAAGGCTCAAGCTCTTGCGGACTTCGTGGCGGAATTTACCCTTGGCACGCATCCAGTTTGTCCGGTTGATTTGGCTAGTGCAGACTTGGCACAGCCCATGGTTCGGGCGATGGAGACAAGTATTGGCTCGCAAATGGAAGAAGGGCAAAGAGCGACCTAGCTAGCAAAGCCGGACAACTCAATGGAAGATGGACTCAACCGGGACCAGGAAAGAGACCAGACTGAGCCGATCAGGGACTTGGAACTAAGGAGCTCCCAAAACCCTTCTGAGTGCTGGAAGCTGTTCATTGGCGAGATGTGGAAGCTCTTCGTCGATGGGGCATCCAACAGGCACGGGGCCGGACTGGGTATCGTACTGACTTCACCAGACGGGATGATCATTGAACAAGCAATTACGCTCGGCTTCCCAGCGTCCAACAACGAGGCGGAATATGAAGCCCTCCTTGCCGGGCTAAGAAGCGCACTGAGAATGAAAGCGTCGGCCCTGATGGTGTTCAGCGATTCCAAGCTGGTGGTCAATCAAGTCTCAGGGGAGTATGAGGCCAGGGATGAAAGAATGGCCAAGTATCAGGCGCTGGTGCGTGCAGAGATCAAGAAGTTCGATGCCATAAGAGTAGAGCAGATCAACCGCGAAGGAAACAACACGGCTGATGAGTTGGCCGGGCTCGCTTCTACTCAGACAGCTTTTCCCAACCCCTTGATGATAGAATTTTTACCGCGGCCAAGTATAGAAGAACCGGAAGTGACCGAGGTACTTTGCACCGACTTGGGTCCTTCTTGGATGGATCCCATCATCGCTTTCCTGAAAGATAGAATTCTACCGGAAGAAAAGAAGGCGGCGCACAAGATCCGGGCAAAGTCAGAGCGATTTTGGCTCTCCCCGTCCGGGGCCTTGTACAAGAGATCTTTCACCGGGCCGTATTTGAAATGTGTCCACCCCGCCAAGGTGGAGGCTTTCCTCTATGAGATACACGAGGGCATCTGTGGAAGCCATACTGGGGGCAGGTCTTTGGCGTACCGAGCAATTTCCCAAGGTTACTGGTGGCCGTGCATGCAGGCGGACGCGCAGAAATACGTTCGCCGGTGTGAAAAGTGTCAGAAATTCGCTCACCAGATCCACCAGCCAGCTAGAGATTTGCTCCCTCTTTCAAGTCCTTGGCCGTTCGCGCTTTGGGGGTTGGATATTGTTGGACCACTCCCAGCAACACCGAGCAATCGCAAGTTCTTCAGCGCTGCTACTGACTACTTCACCAAGTGGGTCGAGGCCGAGCCACTGGCGACCATAAAAGAAAAGGATGTGAAGAAGTTTGTTTGGCAAAACGTCATCACTCGCTTCGATATACCCATGGCCCTCATCTCGGATAATGGCACTCAATTCGATGGGAAACTCTTTCGCGGATTTTGCGAAGAGTTAAAGATTGAGTTCTACAATTCAACGCCGGCCTATCCTCAGTCAAATGGTCAAGCAAAGGCCTCGAACAAGACCATCCTGGACGGGCTGAAGAAGTGGCTTGAGAAAGCCAAGGGGAAGTGGGCTGAAGAACTCCCTAATGTGCTCTGGGCATACCGCACTACGCTAAGGCGATCGACCGGAGAGACTCCATTTGCCCTGGCCTACGGCATGGAGGCCGTCATCCCACTGGAGATTGGCATGCCAACCATCCGGTCTGAAAGTTTCCAGCCAGATCTGAACAATGAGGTTGTGGCGTTGGAGTTGGATCTTGCTGAGGAAAGGAGAGAGCGCGCACTGATCCATATAGCGGCTTATCAGCAAGAACTTTCCAAGAAATACAACAAGGCTGTACACCCCAGGCTGTTCAAGATCGGAGACTGAGTCTTAAGAAAGGTGCTCGGCAACACGGTGGTCCCTGGCGAAGGAAAGCTCGGTGCTAATTGGGAAGGACCATACAAGGTGACTGGCCTTGCTGGAAAAGGGGCATACCATATGGAAGATTTGGATGGCAAAGCTGTACCCCAACCGTGGAATGCAGCCAACCTTAAGATTTTCTACTTTTAAGATGTAATTCGCTTTTGCTGCTTAGCTTTCTAAACCTTTAGCCTTATGGCATTTGATGTAAGAAATAGCACATTTTCTTGAAATGAAAAATAGCCCCTTTTCTTTGTTTTGTATTACATCTTTCTGTGCAAATGACACTGCAAGGATTATGGGCCACTATGGATGATAGGGGCAAGGAGACCGACCTGAATGGGGCCAAACTGATTTTCTCTCACCGGTATAGACATGGACCGCACGAACAGTTGGTTCCAGTGAACTAATTGGTGTATTGACAAATTTGCATAAGGGCCGAGCTGACTCTTACTCGCCCAATTCATGTGTTGGCATCATGACCAACTTAAATGGAACATTGGTGTTTTGCCCAATGTAGAGGCCGAGCAGATTTTGCTCGGCCAAAAAGCAATGTTGGTGTTTTGTCCAACTAATAGGAGCCGAGCTGATTTTGCTCGGCCAAAAGGTGGGTTGGCGAATTGCCCAACTTACATGGTCCAAGCTGGCTTAGCTTAGACGAAGGCAATGTCAGCGCTCTGTCCAACCCAAAGGCCAAGCTAATTTTGCTCGGCCACGTTGGAATATTGGTGATTTGTCCAATATATGTCGAGCTGATTTTGCTCGGCTAAAGTGAAATGGTGACTTCCCCAACTTCCTATTGGGGCCGAGCTGATGGCTAATTTTGGTCGGCTCGCAAAAAGGTCGGCTCGTTCGGAAGACCGAATAGCCGAAATTGCTAATGCAATTCCTGACGTTTAAGTGGAAGCAATTCTAATTTCAGCTCGGCATATTGCGCGGCGAAGCTGACCTACCAGTTGTGATTTATTAAATTTTGAATCAAGAAATTCATGCACATGCCAACCGAACAGAAATAGGCAATAAACGAGCAAAAAGCACAAGTTTCATTGATTACTAAAGTCGCATTAAAAGATGGGGGGCCTAGCCCGGTTACAACCAAACCAAAGATAAGAAAAGAAAAAAAAACAAAGTATAAAAGGTAAAGGGGCACATCAGTCCAATTCTACGTCAACTGTCTGCTTGGTAACCCCGACGGTCTGCTAGGGCAAGTTGTCCTCGGCCTCATCGTCAACGCCTTCCACCCCGGCAACGTCCCAATCGGCCACTTCATCTTCCACATCTTGAGATGCTTCAGTAGTGGTTTGCTCGGCTTGTTGCGCGGCGGTGGCCTTTTCCTCGGCCTCTTTCCTTGCCTCCGCGATGAGCCGATTTTGAGCGACATTGGTGTACGCCTGCATATAAACCGGGATATAGGCTGCAGGGGGATTCAGGAACATGTCAGCGTCCTGACCAAGGCCAACTTTTTCCACAGCCGCTTTCCAACCGCACTGGAAAAAGATGTCCTTGGTCACCTGGACTTGACGCTCATAGGTCCTCTTCCCCTGCGCGTATCCCCGGTCCTCTGCGTCTTCAACAGTCTTCTCCCTCTCCGCTTGGTGGGCGTCGCGCAGCTTTCAGAGCTCGGCGAGGTACCGAGCCTTAGTCGACTTCACGGCCCGTTGTTTGTCAGATTCAGCTCAGTCGACTTTCTAGCTCAATTCATCCCGCTCTGCCACCAATGCCTCCTGCGCGACCTTGAGTTTTGCTATCTCGGCCGCTTGGGCCTTATTCTCTGCGATAGCATCTCAAAGACTCTACCGCACGACGATCATTCGCTCATGGTCGAGGTAGTTCTTTTGCGCGGCCTGCAAGCAAATGTGAGATCATCAGTATCAAAACAACCGAGCAAAAATCGAGCAATAACTTGAACAGAGAATGGAAAACTTACCAACACTATCGACTTGGCTGTCGAGCGAAGTACTTTCAGATCGGACAGCTCGTCGTGCTTCTTCATGTCGGCTGGAAGGATTAGCCCCTTGGTCATGTTGAAACCAAGGGAATAATCCTTGTCAGCATACACCGAGTCAGCAGACGAGACTGCCCGGCCCTTGTACTTTATCTCGGGCGCCCAGACCGAGGGGGAACTTGAGGATTTGGAAGGCCCGCCCAATGGTTGTTCGGTCTGGTCGCCCAGCTCGGTGGAGGCGAGCTTAGTGGAGTCTTCATCAACGAGGCCTTGTCTGGTTGTATCCTTCCTTGGTCTTTTCTTTGACCGGCCAGCCGGTTATTCGCTAGCGAGAGCCAACACCGCGCTCTCCTTTTGCCCGGCAGGTGCGGATGATGTTCCCCCAGTTACCTCCGGTGGTTGGGACTCAACCTTCCTCACCAGTAATCATGGACTTGATTGCCCTGATTTTCGCCATTTCTTGCTCAGCGGTGAGAGGAACAAGTCTGATCGGTGGCAGATTTGGATTGGGTTCTGGGGAAGGAGCGCGGAGGAAATCGGTCACTTTGCTTTTGCGCGGGGCGGTGTAATGGTATGTCAGCTCAAAGCCGAGCAGTTAAGATGACTCTCTCTCTTCGGCCGGGTGATGCAGTAAGACCCTTATGGCTTCTTGGTTAGCCCGGTGGTAGTCTGCTGCTAGATACTTATCTGCAAAAAGAAAACAAGTGTTAGACTGGCGAAAAGAGAAACTAATGCAGAGATTACATAGTGCGGTTAGCCGAGCTACTCACCAGCACTGCCGAAGTCCTTCCTAATGTACCAGCCCAGTATGGGCGCCTCGGTGTCCTCATAAATACCGGACACCCAGAGGAAGTCATCGTCATTGGTTTCTTTGTCTGGGTTGCCTTCGATGAGTTTTGCTCGGCCCTTCTTTACCTTAAGGTACCAGCAAAACCCACCCTTATTTTTGCTAAGGCTATACTGGTGAAAAATTTCAGCAAGGTCGAGATTGAGACCGAGCCTCCGATTCAGCTCAACGACTCCGTTTATTATTTTGTACGTGTTGTTGGAGACTTGGGGCGGGCAAAGCCTTATCTGCCTCAAAAATTCGCAAATCAAGGGTTGGACGAGGAAGCGAAGCCCTCCTTCAACAATAGACACGACCGTGAAGGGGCACTGGTCTAGATCTCCCTAAGGGGTGTCTCCCTTTTTGGCGAGTTCTAAGACGACGTCATCCGGGATGTTGTACTCCCTTCGAAACTCGGCCATCGCACCGGGCAAGCTCACCATGAATCGGTACTTCCCCATCTATCTCGATTTTATTGGGTAATTAAATTTGTGTCTCGGTCAAAAATGTTGGTGTGTTTGCTTGGTCTTTGAGCTCCACCAGTGATAGTGCTGGTTTGGCCTAGTCGATCCTAGTTTGTTCTACATTGTTAAAAAATAATTCCAAGGGTTAGCACGGCATAAATTGCATAGCTCCTATTGGAACTGGCTCAGTGAAAGGATTATTAGTGTTTGACCGGTTCGACCCCTATCTCAGCTAGACTACTTGGTTGATTTCGTAGTTCGGTTCTAACTCTCCACTTCCGGCTCGGTCAAGGTCCAAGAAGGGGATGCTAACAAAGCTGTAGCTCGGTTCAATCCTATTTGAAGATCTAATTAAGCCTTTAGCTCGGTCAAGGCCCCAAGTATTGACCTCAGACCAGTTTTAGTTCGGTTCGGTTCTATTTACGGATCTAATTGAGCTTTCAGCTTGGTCATAGCCCCAAGTAAAGATCTCAGGCGTTTAGCCCGGTTCAGTCCTATTTACCGATCTAATTAAGTACTCATTTGGGTTGCGGCCTCAGCGAGAAGCCACAAACCAATTTTTGCTCGGCCGAGGCCCTACCTATGGATCTAAATAAGCATTTAGCTCGGTTCTATCCAGATTCAAACTATTCATATGAAATGCAGAGGTTTTGTTTTGAAGCTTGCGGAATCAAGGGGCACGAGGACCCCAGACGCTCCCCCAGTTACAGTTTGCCCTAGGATGTGCCAATACTACCCCATGAAGGAGGTATTTAGAGATGCCTATCGTCCCTAAGCGAAGAACATCAAGAACATGAAGATAAAAAATGAAGAACGCGTATGGAGATCTGGGTAATGGAGGCATAAAATGCGACGGGGAAGAGAAAACTTACCATACTTAGAGGACGAGGTTGGTTCAACTCCACAAGCTTGATGACAGCTCCAGCAGGGACGGAAATGATGGGTGCAACGAGAGGAGATGCAGCAGCAGAGAGGGCAAAATCTCAAAGAGTATGGAAACTAGGGTTTTGGGTTAAGGAAGGAAATGAAAAGTGAAAGGTTTGGACCCCTCGTTGGAGCCAAAATAGGGGGGAAACCAAACAGCTACGCCGTTTGAATCCTGCGCGTGCAAGACAGCTGGTTGCACGACCCAATGGCGTGAAGCCACGTGGCACTGAGAAAAGGGAGGTTATCAGTACGGCTGCACGACCATTGACAAGACTTCTGAGGCAGTGACTGACCAAATGAAGACAGCTCGGCCCTGGCTTCGATCCTCATCACGCTCGGCTTGGAAATGGTGCAGCTCACTGACCGTTGGCTCGGTCGCAATGGTAACCCCAATCACGATTAGCTCGGATGGGATTAAGGGGCAATTGAGAAGGGAGATCTGCACCTATAGTACGGCCGAGCTACGATAGCGCGGGATGTGACAGACCTCTCAGCGCCGTACCGGTCCCTTTATGTAGCACGGTCCGTGAGTCTGTTTTGCACGGTCGAAGAGATCGGCCGACCAGGCACGATCCAATGCCTGACCGAGTTGCGACGCGGCAGAATACGCAGCGATGTCTGGTAACCAAGCTAAGAGTAGCCCGGACTAGACTTGAGACGCGGTTAGGGCCGACATGCCTCTAACTGATCAGCCGAGATGGACAGGCTTCATGTAATTGAGGATAAAGGTAGAACGGGCTGAGGCTGGTAGATCATCTGGCAGGTGCCATGATGGATGGTCAATTCTGACTCGACATGAGTCCGGTATTGCAGGTCGGCATGGCATAGCTCGGTCGTGCTGCTTGTGGTGGCAATTCTCTGTGGGCTAGGCCAGCCGTGGTACTCCGGTTAAGTGCGCCACCTGGGCCAATGGCGTGAGGGAGAGGACATCTGCTCCATGCACGCATCAATACCGTTGGGCAGTTCTGCATGTACTAGTTAGAGAACAAAACCTTTACATGCGTAAGGTGGTGAGAGGCGAGCACTGCCACCTGTCTAGAGAAAGACAACAGAGGTAGTGTGCGCACAATCTTGAGGCTGCATGGCCAGCCTAGAAATAGGAGGAAGATGAACGTTAGAGGTATGCAACTTGAAACCATTCTCGCCATCTAAAATACTCTCTCTCTAACTGTCACCTTCTTCTTCCTCAAGTGGTCTGACTTGATCGTCGGAGGGTCTATCCGGCACACCACTGCTGGGCAGCTCACCGTTTCTGTGTTGCCAAGTTAGACGCCGTCAAGTGAAGCTTGGAGTACAAGGAGTAAGGAAAGCAGAGGATATTTCTCCCCCGTACACTATGCTTACTAATGGGTTTAAGATAAACGAATGTGACAAGTGTGTCTATGTTAAAAACACTGACAAAGGTTATGTCATCATTTGACTTTATGTGGATGACATGCTTATTATTGGAAGCAGTCAAAACATGATCAAATCAACTAAGCAAATGTTAAACAAAAGATTTGATATGAAAGATATGGGGGTCGCAGATGTAATATTAGGAATGAAAATTACTAAAACATCTAATGGATATGCATTATCTCAATCTCATTATATTGAGAAAATTCTTGGTAAATATATCAAGGATGATATGAATGTAACAAGAACACCTGTAGACATCAGTCTTTATTTATCGAAAAATAAAGGTGATGCGGTGTCTCAGCTAAAATACTCCCAAATCATTGGAAGCCTAATATACCTAATGAATTGCACTCGTCCTGATATAGCTTATGCTATCAGTAAATTGAGTAAGTACACTAGTAATCCTGGCTCAGGTTCTTAGATATCTAAGATTTACCCATGATCATGGTTTGAACTTTACTTGATATCCTGCAGTACTAGAAGGTTATTGTGGTGCCAATTGGATATCGGATACTAAAGATTCAAAATCCACTAGTGGATATGTCTTTACTCTTCAAGGCACTGCTGTTTCTTTGAAATCCACGAAACAAACATACATCGCACGATCCACAATAGAATCTGAGTTCATTGCTTTAGACAAAGCAGAAGAAGAAGCAGAATGGCTTCGCCACTTCTTAGAAGACATTCCAATGAGGCCAAAACCTGTGCCAGCTATCTACATTCATTGTGATAGTCAATCTGCAATAGACAGGGCACAGAGTCATATGTACAATGGTAAGTCACGACATATTCGTCGTCAATATAATACTGTAAGGCAATTGCTCTCAAATAGCATAATCTTAATAGATTATATAAAATCTAAAGAGAATATTGTGGATCCGTTAACAAAAAGTTTGAAAAAAGAGCAAGTGTATAGTTCATCGAAGGAGATAGGATTAAAGCCTATTACATAAGAGTCATCATAATGGTAACCCTAGTTAGATGATTGGAGATCCTAAGAACTAAGTTCAAAGGGACAACAAAGTTATGTGTGGCTCGCCAGAAATCACCAATGGATTAAAATTCCCTACCCATTCTTATGGTGAGAGTGATATTTGCAAGATGTGTTGTATGCAGGGGTTTAAGGATAAGCTTCGCTTTTAATGATTACTTATATCTTGATTTAGGCATAAAAATCAAGACGAGTATAAGAGATACTCACAGTAAGAATCACATATATAAGTGTCGAACTGGGCCGGTTCTATGAGAATGAAGAGGCTAAATTCTCTAGAAGCACTCATAAACAACCAAGAGCATTTAAGGCCAAAATGAACACAACCGTGAGAATCACGATGTGTCAGAAGATATTTTGTGTGAAATCTATTGTCTTGGCTTACACAAACGGTTGAGCAATTCAAGGCATCACGTCCATTGGTTAGCTAGTAAATCCAATAGGTTATCACTAGGGAAGGTTTAAGGCTGAAAGCTATCTATCCTGATGCAAGATATTTTCAATTTATACTTTTTCGACAAATTTTGCATATTGTTGCATTTCTGTTGTCATCAAATTCCATTCATGTGGGGGATTGTTAGAAATGGTTTTGGAAAAATCAATTTTTTTCTCAACTTTGGTCTATTTTTTGGGTGGGACCCATGCGCCAAAGTTGGTGGTCCAAGTGGTAACGCGTTCTATGCCGCGTTACGATTTACGTAGTATATTTGATTGCTCAAAACCATTATCAGATGAATGGAAAATTGAAGCCAAAGTGAGCTCCATAGAAATGGAGTTTTTTGGTGAAAATTCCTTAAGGTTTGAATTAAAGGCTTGTCCCCCATTGGTTTGGTGAGAAAACTTTTATGGGTTTATAAGGCTTGAGTTTGCAACTTAGGAAAGGCCCCAAGGGACACCCCAAGTTTATAGAAGGGAGAGGTTATGGGCAAAGTTAGTTAGACCCATTGGACCCAAAAATAAATACACACGCACATGTCGTCGCCGCCGTCCATCCGAGAGGGCTTGGGCTAGGCACGGGTGCATAGTGTGAGGTTGGGTTGGGCTTGTCCAGCCCAATACTTATCGTTTTGGGCCAAAAACATTACATTTGAATTTTATTTTTATTTTTTGTTTCAAATTCTAGTTGGAAATAAAATTCAAATTTTGGTTTGCACTTCTTCAGAATTTCTGTATAGTTCTATATCTGTCCAAAATAGATCCAAATCTATTCAAATTCAAAGCCAAAATAGTTTTTTATTTGTTTGAAATTCAAACCAGATCTGTCCGAACAGGTACCATACTCGTTGGATTCAAACCAAACAACCACCATTTTCATTTATAAATAGGCAGTCCCTCAATTGATTTTTTCACTGAATTATGCGTACTGAATTCTGCTATTGCTCTCTCTGCATTTTGTTGCATTATTTTTCTGTGAGAAAGAGTGTAAACACAAAGTGTGTTCGTTGTGCGAATAATTTGTAGTACTACTATTATTCGTTGTTGATCATTTTAGCTTAGGAGATAGATGTCCACAATCTAAAAGTACCGTAGAGAGGATGAATCTATTTTAAGGACATAGTGTTGAACACTGGACATGATCAAAAATTTGTTCGAGAAATTAATTGGGTAAGTTATTAATTTACTTGTTGTTTTATTTATTTATTTTTATCAGATTTTGATTTGGTTTTTGTAACAAAATAAGAATCTATTGTTTTATTTTATTTTCTTTACTGGTTTGATTTTTGTAATCAAATAGTCTCTCTCCTTGTTTATTTCTTTTGTTTGTTGTTAAGTACACAAACATTATTTATTCTTAGTATAGTGAAGATTGTCTAACATGATGAGTATCTATGACTAATCTGGCAAGTAGTGCTAGACGACATTCCGAGAAACATAGTAATGATGGTAGGAAACCCGGGTCGAACGTATCAGTGCAGACGTATACAAGATTGGTAGCAAAGAGACAGTCACAGTTGCCATTCAAGAAGAAGAAAGTTGTTGGAGGAAGTGTGCAATAATGTGTGATTGACCCATCGAGGTTGATGTACTGGTCCAATGTCGCAGAAGTGATAAACACTGTGATGGAACTGGAATTGGGAGATATTAAGCAACTGCATAAAATGCTATTCTTTGAGTGTATGGATGTTGGTGGTGATATGGAATGTTAATAACATTTGTGGTAATAAAATATGTAATATTAACCGTGTCAATGTTAATGAAGTGTAGTGTCAATATTATTTTTTTGATTTGTTGTGCTGTAATGTATCATCCATTCCCCTATTTTTTGAGTATATGGATGTTGGTAGTGATATGGAATGTTAATAACATTTGTGGTAGTAAAAAAGTAATGTTTATCGTATCGACGTTAATGAAGAAAACAACATCAGCAATTGAAACACATCCACCATATATCACTCTATAAAATTCATACACACAAAAATGAAAATGTAAAACGTTACCATCTCAATCATTACATACAAATGAGCAAAAAAGAATCCACCAAAATCATAACAATGGTAAATGTGTAAACTCCGCCCGTACCAAATCAAAGGAAAATATTCCTTACTAATTAAATAGGACCAAATGGTTCATAAGAAAAAATACAAGACTAAATGGATAATCATTCCCTAATTTGGGATTTACCGGTAACTTCTCCTAAAATATAGTGATATATAGGTTAAAATTATTAGAATTAGAATAAAGTATGAAATTATATCACTAAAAGAATTTAGTTTAAAATCAAAAGAATTCGCACACAAATGACATCCCTCTATTCAAGTCTAAGTCTTTTCTGTCTAGCTCTCCAAATAATAAGGAATTTACAATCAAGTTCAATAATTTTTTTTATAAATATTTTACCTTTTAAGTATATTAAAAAAAAATTAAAATTTTTTTGATTTAAATATTTTAAAAATTCATTTATAAAGACACAAATACAAAAAATAAAAAATAAAAAATTATATTTAAAAACTCAAAATCAAACCGAATAAGTACACATTAAACGTGATTCCTTCATTAATGTATATTTATGTTACAATTTTATCTAAGAATATGAAAGTATCAATATTGATGATTCACTTACACTTTAGTTTTTTTTTAAATCAGAAAGAAAATTTTCATTATAAAACTGATAAAAAAATCATATTAATGTCATACAATGCTAGAAGTGTAAAAATGGCCCGCAATCCAGGATAGGCCTGGCCCGTTTAGGCCCGCTTAGGTCCAGGCCCGAACCCAACCCAAACCCCTGGGCCTGGGCTATTGTTTTGAAGCCCGCCTGGCCCATGGCCCAATCCATTAGCCTGCTTAAGGCCCGGCCTGAAGCCCAGCCCGCCCAAGGCCTAGCGTATTTTTTAATACAAAATAATAAAATTTTGATAAAAATAATTTTTAAAAATGGTCAAGCCGGCCCGCCCAAGGCCTGAATACCCCTGGGCTTGGGTCTAGGCTTAATTTTTTGACCAGTGGACCCGACCCCTACCCGGCCAGATTTGGCGGGAGTCATAAGGCCCAACATCGGCGAACAGGGTGAAATTTGGCCCGAACCAGATTTACACTCCTATACAATGCTAGCAAAAGATCTCATAAAGAGATAACAAACTTCCATAGAAGGAAGAATTCTAACCTCTATAGAGGATGAGAAAAAATCCTCACAAAGAAGGGTCGCAACCTCTACATAAGGAAGATTATTATAGCAAATAATTAAAAAAAAATCGAAAGCAATCAGTCGGCAAATACACCAAAACTCCATTACACCGCAACCTTCAATTTGAAATATTAAGACCCCACCTCCGCTGGTCAAGATGAAACATTGAGGTTGAGGTGGTTAACCAACGTGAAACGAACGCGTTAAATAGCATCGATCTTCAAATTGTGAGAAGATCTGAAACCAGATCCTAATGTTTTGGGTGCAAAGGTGAAAGTTTAGGTGCAAGCCAAACATCAAATTCGGAAGATTGGAAAGTGGGAGAGGCGACACCAACATCGGTGGCCAAAGACAAATCTAGTGAGGGTAGATTTATGGAGGTAAAAAGGTGGTAGATCTGGTGGCGGTGTGGTAGTAGCGGCGTCAAAAAGAGTTGGAAGGACAAGCTTCCAATATTATCAAGCAAAAAGACAAAGAAAAGGAGAAAAAAAGGGATGGAAAGAGGAGAGAGGAGATCGACGGCCGAAACTCCTCCCCCACGCCTGGTGACACACCCAAAAAAGGAAAAAACAAATGAAAAAACAAATTAGTTTATATTTTTTTGATGATTTTATTTTAAATTAGTATATAAATTTATAATTCAAATACAATTTAAAAAATTTAAATAAAAAAAAAGACGTAATGTGATGGGCTAGCTATGGAGATCCAAACATTATTCATAAAATAGGCTGTAAAATCAATTTTACATCATTTTCTTATAAAGACACAATTTAATATGATCGATTCAAAGCATGTCCCCCACCTTTCAAACGGCTTCACACGGGAACTCTTAGACCATGTTTGTTTAGGTAGACTGAATTAGGTTGAATTAGCATTTTCATGACTAATAGTCCTAGGACTATAAATCTCTTTAGATTATGTATTTTATCTTATGTTTGGGTTGAGTTAGGATTATAAGAGATTAACAAAATATTATCTAATTTGATGTTTGTTTAAGAGGATTAGAATGGATAGGACATGGTAGGACATGAGACATCCAATATATTGGCCATAATACCCCTATTATAATTATTGTAAAATTTTGCACTAGCATGTGTTATAATTTTTAAAAAGCAAATTTTCCTATTGTTGCTCTATATCCATTTCGATTCATTTGAACAAAATTTAACCCACTTCTTTTTTAATAGAAAAAATCAAAAATCATTCAACTATAAAATTTATATATGCATAAGCAATCATTAAAAAAATACACTCCTAACTACAACAAAAATATATTTTAGTGGCACTATACTAGTGGCATGTTTTTAGAAAATGCCAAAAAAATAATATTTAGTAGCATGTTTTAAAAAAATGTCACAGAACCATAAATATAAAAGACTTTAGTGACATTTCAATAAAAAAGTGTCACATCACTACAATAAGAATGTGATTTAATAACATCAATTTTATTACATTTTATAAAAGAATGATACAAAAATTTATTTTAATGACATTTATTAAAAAATACCACTAAACTTTAATAGTATGCCATTTTTTAAAAAATGTCACTAAAAAGTGTTATTGAACCAATGTTGGCCCTTAGTGGAGCCCTTAAATGCCACCCATTAGTTGTTGTGAGTTGTGACAATATGATTTGGAATTAAAATCAAAAAAGTGAAAAACAAAAGGGAAAGAGAGAAAAAAAAAAGTGTCTTTTTAAAATCCCTAGTTTCTATATCTCGTTTGTCATTGATAAAAATCACCCAAATTATCCATCGCACTGCCCACGACGACCGCCGCACACAGGCCATTGTGACCATCTTCTCAACTGATGAGCAATCACCATCTCTTCTAGCACTGTGAGCAATACAATCAGGTTCAATTTTTCATATCTCTATCTACCCTTCTCTTCTCACGATGTTTTCTATTAGCACGCTGTCTTTGTTTAATTTAGAACAATTTGGTACTCAACTTGTGAATAAAGCCAAGTCTCTCTGACTATGAGGCCTAAATAGGAGGTTTGATGAACCTTTTTGTGTGCGTGTGCGTGTGCGTGCGCGTGCGTGTGCGTGTGCGTGCGCGTGCATATTACCTGTTTGATAAAATGCCCCAATGAAAGGGCATTGATTTGAGTTCCTTTGCTGAAATTTTGGAGCTTCTAACGGATGAATTTGAGGTTTCATTTAATTGAAATCAAACATTGGCTAGTATTACAAAAGGCTTGTTTGTAGTTCTCCCCTGTTTGTAGCTGCTGGAAGTGAAGATAACTTATGCTTCTGCTAGGAGTCCAAATGATCTTGACAATAGATTTCTCCATACTATGGTTACCGAGGGTCTTTGATAGAGTATCCAGTAGTTTTGTGAACATGATAAATGTTGCCTTCACAGCCAAACAAAGAATACTATAAATAACAGCATAGTATTAGATGGCTCACCCAATTAACATAGAGATGAGATACCCACTTCATAGATTGAAAAGCAATCTGCAAAAAAGATGACTATATGGAGTATGCGTGCATGGGGATGACTGAATTTAATGTTTCTCTTTATTTCGGTCTACAGCATAAATAAAGAAAATGTGGTACACTCATACAATAAACAAAGAGACTGGAAACTTTGGCTTTAAAAGTCTCCACTATTTGTTTTGTTATGATTTAAAATAATCTTACCATACGCATGATCACCAATTCTATGAGACATATTTTTTAAAAGGTGTATATCATATGTTTGATTATAATGTAAATTGATCTTGATCTTGATTTATTTTTTTATCATTTTTTGTTGTAATAATAAATTGGAAGGAGAATGGCAAAATTTCTAATGAAACTTTTGAATCTATATGTATGTGTAGAAATAGAGCAATGTATGAACCAACTCTCTCTCTCTCTCTCTCTCTCTCTCTCTCTCGATGTGAAGCCTTCATGTTCTATTGATCCTTGATTTAGGTTTTTTTTTTTTTTTTTTTTTTTAAAATTAAGGGATCATCTACCATGCAATATTAACTAACTTTGATTCACTCCAAGGCCTTTAACATCCCTTTTTTTATTTATTTATAAATATATAGCATCCTCTCTAAAATGTGAGTTGGCTAATTATATCACTGTTTGTAACTATATAATTTTTTTGAATTTGTGACAGGAGTTTCAAATCTTGTGCTAAAAAGAAATCAACAAATGCAATTAAGAGAGGTAAAACATAGGGGATTGCTTTTTAAGTAGTAGGCTAATCACTAAAGTGATGATTAGATTTAAATATTTCATTTTTTGCTTCATATTATGACATAAAATAGAAGAAATTAGCTTTGATTAAAGCATGGGAAGAAAATGAAAAATCAAAACCAGAGTGTAGTATAATTATTTTTTGCTTTGTCCTTATGTACTATTCATTTTGTGGTGGTGCCGTTGGCTTCTTTCATTTCATTGTTTTACCATATATCAATTTGCAGCATAATTAAAAAGTATATTATGCACTAATATTGGTGAGCTACTATAAAGTATTATCTACTAATGATTATTATGAATTCAACGGAAGGGATTTACTTGTGATATGTTGAGCTCTTTCTATTTGTTTCTAATTTTACATTTTAGATAGTGTATTTTTCTTCTTACTTGTTGAGTTTTGCTTGTATTGCAGTGTGTCATCATCAAAGCATTTGAAGAGCATATTTACAAGGCCCCATCCTAAGTTGTATAGACACTTCTATGAGGCTGATTCAAGCAATTACAAGGAGCTTATAAGAACTCGATTTGGGCATTAACTTCCACAAATATTATGAAAGTACTATAGCTATACACCGCTTTTTTTTTTTAGACATGTAAATATTGTATTTGTTTAATTTTTGTTTCTGATATTATGATAATGATATTGCCTTTGTTAAAATAGGAACAATGTTCTGATTTTATTTTATTAGTTAAGAACAATATTGTTGTATTTGTATCAGTTGTAATTATATTTAATAAATGAAAATTTATTTGTTTATCTTGCAAACCAAAATATCAATGGAGTGAATGTTGTAAAATAATTAATTATTTATTTTTGTTTTGTTTATCAATTTATCTCAATTTATGGCATAAATAAATAGTGAAAAGCTGACATTTTCAGTAGTTACTAAAAGCTGGATCTAGTAACATTTATAAGAGTAATTAAAAATATCAATTATGGTATAAGAAGCACCATTAAAAAAAGTATGTAGTGACATTTTTTAAATTGTAAGTCTTCTTTAATAGTGTTTAGTAGTGTGTCATTGAGTCTTTAATCTTGATGGTGTAATGGCACTTGCAAGTGTCACTAAGGTGTCACTAATATCTACCGTGATATAGATATAAATGCCACTTGTTTAAAATGCCATAAGGCTAAAAATTGCCACTACAGGAATAATTTTGCGACACTTTCAAGTGTCATTGAACTAAGAAAATGTTGTAGTGGCTATTTTAATCATATAATCATTCATTGCCCAAATTTAAAAAAGTATTTATTTGAACAAAATTTAGCCTCCACTTTTTTTAATAGAAAAAATCAAAAATCATTCAACTATAAAATTTATATATACACAAGCAACCATTAAAAAATATGCACTACTATTTTAATAATTCATTGCCCAAATTCAAAAAAGTATTCATTTGAACAAAATTTAATCTTTTTTTTTTAACAGAAAACATCAAAAATCATTTAACTATAAAATTTATATACATAAGCAACTATTAAAAAATATGCACTACTATTTTAATCATCCAATCATTCACGGTCCAAATTCAAAAAGACATTCAATTAAACAAAATTTAACTCTATTTTTTTTTAACAAAAAAAATATATCAAAAATCATTCAACTATGAAATATAGATATTGAGAAAAACAATGATACTAGAAAATACAGAAAACAGAGCAAATATATTTATGAGAAGATACATACAAAATACCAATTGTAGACATGTTGAATTAAAAGTCTATGGCGGTAATTAATGATTAATACCATTCATAATTGTTATAAATAATTATGGTGGTAATTTTTTTTTAAATATTTAAAAATTTTCTTAATTTTTAAAAATATTTACAAATAAAAAAAATATTTTATGGAATTTTTTTTTAAATATTTCAAATATTTTTAAAATATTTAAATGAGGTAATATATATATAGTTAGGGTTAATTTGGTCATTTGATGAGTTACTCCCGACTTTGGTTTAGTCTCCCAATTTATATCCTACTCCGCTCCATGAGATTGAATAGTCCATCATATGTGGGATACCATATTCGGATGGATTATTAGTCTGTACTTCAATATTTTAACCAAACATCGGAATAATAATTTTATTATACTATTAGTCCAATCTTAAGCACATGTCCAAACATGGCCTTAGTGTGTATCGTTTTATAGCGGTGTATTAATTTTTTTTATTAAATTTGAATATAAATTTAAATAGAAAGTTTATTTAATATCAAATGATTTAACGGAAGTTTTTAAGGTTTCATCAGAACACCGACCGATTAAGAGGACGATTGGGCGGATGTCCAGCCGATTGATCGGCCAGCGTAAATTTTGCACAAAATTTTGCCTTTAGGTGGTCATCTGGGGGTTGACCGGGCAGATGTATGACAGGTCAACTGGCCAATGTAAATTTTTCACAAATTTTTGCCTTGAGGTAGTCATCCGAGAGACATCCAGTGATAAAAATATAACGGCTCTCAATGGTGAAATGCTTAAAGGTCCCGACGTCCTTAATTTGGTGAAACATTTTTGATAATCTCAATTTGATAGTATTTCTACCTCTCCCTCCACACCTTCTTCCAGGTGTTCATTTTCTCCTTGTCTCTTACGTCTAGCCATTTCAATGAGTCCCACTAGGCGTGCCAAAAATATATGTTGGCTTTTTGGCTTTCGAAGATTAGTTTTGTAATTTTAAGCATGCCAGCAAGGATCAATCAGTCCTTACAGAAGATTAATTTCCAACCAATTATCAGACGATTGTGTTTTAGTTCTTTCAGCCTCAATGAAAAGGATTGGTCCCCTCTGGGTGCTTCAACTCTGGCTCTTTGCGTACTTCACCAATTTACATCCCAATTGTTTGAAATTCTTAGTTCAAGATCCTAGCACTTATGGAGAAAAGTATGCTAGAATTGCCTTTTATTCTACTTCTTTTGCCTACTATCTTACTTTTTTTACCAGCTTCATGTTTCCCCATCTGCCACCTTCTTTTACCCCTTCGATGCCAATAAAGAACTGAGCCTTTTCAAGACCTACCAAACTGGATCTCTCCTTGGCTTTTAGTTCAGCATGAACTTTAGCCAACTGCTTCTTACTAAAACTCCTTATGTCCTGAGGAGTCGATTTTGGACTATGATCCAACTTTGAACTTCCTCTTTCCTCTATCTGGCCTTTTGACTGAACCAATGAAGAACTCTCCCCACTTTCTTTTAGATCCTTCTCGTACTGAGTGTACCTTCGTTGGATCTTCCTCATTTGAGATCTAGAAATTACTAGAACCATATTTGGTTCCTTTGTTTTTGGATGTTTCAGTAACACCCAATTATTTGGAGCCACCAAAGGAGGTTTAACCATCCTATCCTGGTCTCCAACAACACTTCTCTGGGTAAGGATTTCCTTCGGTTTATTCTGCATGACAAACCAATCTGAAACTCTAGGTACCCATGAACTCATTAGCTCAGTTGTCAAACTATTTCTTTCTGCCTTTGAGGCCAGCTTCAAAGCTGCCTGTGGAGGCCACTACTTGGCCTTGATCCCCTGTCTGTACTTGATCTTGGAGAAGTTCTATAAGCCCATAATACATCTAACAGTAAGTTATGCAAATCCCTAGAATTGTCTTCCACAACTCTCTGTATTCCTTTTTTTAAGGATTTATTGGATGATTCTGCTTGACCATTTGCTTGTGCATAATAGAGGGTAGAATTAACAAGGCTAATTCCAAATTCTGTCATAAAAGACTTTACCATCTTCCCATCAAATACAATCCCATTATCAATAGTTATAGTCTGTGGGATACCAAATCTATGGATCAGATCTTTAATAAATCCAATAACTTCGGTCTGGTCTACAGCCTTATATGGTTTAGCTTCGACCCACTTAGTGAAGTAATCTGTGGCCACCAATATGAAACAATGATGCTTTGAAGATGGTGGATGTATTTTTCCTATCATGTCCATAGCCCATTCTCTAAACGGCCAAGGCTAGCCAGAGATTGGCCCCCTAGACCAGCCTCACATAAGATGAAAAGTAGCCACCCTGATGTAAGGCCTAAATTAGGCTCAAGATAGGGGATCAGGGCCAAGCAATGGCCTCCACAGGCAGCTTCGAAGCTGGCCTCAAAGGCAGAAAGAGATAGTTTGACAACTGAGCTAATGAGTTCATGGGTACCTGGGGTTCCAGATTGGTTTGTCATGCAGAACAAGTCTAAGCAAATCCTTACCAAGAGAAGTGTTGTTGGAGACCAGGGTAGCATGGTTGTTCTTCTTCAAGTAATGATTCATACCTAGACACCTTATAGGTTAATTCCACTAGTCTCGAAACTCAATTAAATCAAACTTCTTTCGAAGCCTAAACTGGTCTTTCTTTTTAAACTGCTGGTCTATTGTAGTGTCCTTATGAATTAATGCCTCACAAATCACAGGCTCTTTCCCTATGATCTCTGCTACATCAATTTCATAGTTAGGCTGAAAGAACTAAAACACAATCGTCTGATAATTGGTTAGCAATTAATCTTTTGTAAGGACTGATTGATCCTTGCTGGCATGCTTAAAATTACAAAACTAACCTTCGAAAGCCAAAAAGCCAACATATAGTTTTGGCACGCCCAATGGGACTCATTGAAATGGCTAGACGTAAGAGACAAGGAGAAAATGAACACTAGAAAGAAGGTGTGGATGGAGAGGTAGAAATACCGGCCTTATATCAGGGTGGCTACTTTTCATCTTATGTAAGGCTGGTCTAGGAGGCCAATCTCTGGCTCTAATTCCATAACTTAAGCCCACTTCAAGCCTCCTCTCAGGACGATTGCCCTCCATCCTGTAATAGTTGGGTGGTCTGAACTCATGTAGAGGTCTCTTGCCCTTGGAATGCATTCTAGTGACTGTTGGTTCAGCCAAGAATGGATGCTGTCTAGGACCAGTTGGGTACGGCCAAGTCTGTCCATAAGGCTTCTTTTTCCTATATCTCCTGGACTTTTGTTTCAATGTCCAACGCACAGTATTTATCAAAGGCCAGAAACCTGACCTGTTGCTGCTCCTGCTTACAGCCAACTACCATGGTTTCTTTCTCTTGCTCTTGAACCTTCTGGACTATTGATTTTATGTCCAATACTGAGAACTTAACTAAAGCCAAAGATCTGGCCTCATGGGTTTCATCTTTTTGCCTACAACCAGGCATCATTGTCATCCTTGGTAACAAATTCTTCATCAGCACTTTCCTAGACTAAGTGCTTCAGGTGTGCTAATTCCTCATCAACCGTCACTTCGGCTGATTCGTCAGGTTTTCTTAGTATACTAAGTGGTGTCACTCCTCAGTATACAATTTTGCCTAGGTCCACACATTTCTCTAACAATATCAATAATTTGGTCCCTAGGGACCATATTTTGTGCTTGTTAAACCACCACTAGAGGAACAAACACAGGATTTGGTAAAAACCCTTGTTCATGAGGTCCTCTTGGTCCATAAGGAGGTATATTTGGGACTGGTTGTCCCTGTGGTGCTGGCTGCTGTTGAGGGTATGGTTGATCTCTCTGAGCTTGTCCTACGAAAGGACCTGTGAAAGGTGCTGGAACAGGTGTTGTGTCTCTTCCAGCCGTAGGAAACCTGGTCCTTGGGGACCAAATTGCTGATATTGTTAAAGAAATGTGTGGACCTATGGCTTAGGGGGTTCAAACTCCTGTGTACAGGAAACCATATCCAGAATAGGTGGATAGAGTACATGAATACCCTAGAGGGTTTAGAATACCAAACTTTGCTAAAAACAATTGCAGCATTTCATTAAGTAAAAAATGAAAAAACTTACAATGATCTGACCCAATCTCATAGAAGTTTACAGCAACAAACTATTTGAAACTACTCCTATGAATGAAGTGCAATACAGGAATTTGAAGTACAGAAATGTAAAAAACTGTAAAACTAGAAGGAAATAAAGTAGATAAACTGATTTTTTGATCTGAGTCTGGGTCTCGGCCTCCTCACGGATTCATTGGCTAAGTAGATAGAACATTGGATGGTCCAATTCCATGGTCTCGTCCACTATTTTGGACACATGGTGCATGTTCTGCATTACTGGTCTGTTCAACCACAAGTTCTGATGAGATAGGTGCTTCCATAGGATGTGTTATCACATTATCCTCTAGATTAGGTATTTCTACCTCTCCCTTCACACCTTCTTCCAAACGTTCATTTTCTCCTTATCTCCTATGTTTAGCCATTTCAATGAGTCCCACTGGGCGTGCCAAAAATATATGTTGGCTTTTTGGCTTTTGAAGGTTAGTTTTGTAATTTTAAGCATGCCAGCAAGGATCAATCAGTCCTTACAGAAGATTAATTGCCAACCAATTACCAGACAATTGTGTTTTAGTGATTTCAGCCTCAATGAAAAAGACTTTTACTGGTGGCTTGTTTAGGAAAATTTAGTAAACAACAATTAAATAAAGAAAAATTAAAGCATTTCATTAAGTAAAAAATGAAAAAACTTACAGTGATCTGACCTAACCCCGTAGAAGTTTACAGCAACAAACTATTTGAAACTACTCCTATGAATGAAGTGCAATATAGGAATTTGAAGTACAAAAATTTAAAGAACTATAAAACTGGAAGGAAATTTTGATCTGAGTCCGGGTCCTTCTTTCTAGGGCCTCCTCTGCTATATATTCTTCTCAATGATAACCGTCGAAATGGACTTCTAACCATCAAAAGCTCCCTTCATGATCGCTGATCATACTCTCTCACAGTTAGCCCTACTATGCCATGTTTGTAGTTAGACTTCCCTCCTAATTTTGAATTTGAACCTTGTGAGTAACCGTTAGGCCACATCATCTTATATCCCTCGATCATTCCAGTGCTACGTAGGCCCATTATTACCAATAAGGGTTAACATGTGTCTGACTATGGTTGGCGATTAATATTACTTTCCTAAATTGTCCTTCTCATGCCACGTGTTAAATTGTGATTGGCTTGTACATTTTATATAGCCAACATTACCCCCCACACTAATATACCCAATACTTGGTGATATTAGTGGATCCAAACGTTTCACCCACGTCCTAGGACGTGCATGGGTTTCTTAGAACTACAACCGATTGCATTAAATTCTTCTCTATACCTTGAACATTTCCCACTAACATGAGCATTCGAAAAGACTGATACAGCTCGCATGGCCAATCAAACTTTCTTTGACATAGATTGAGCATATGAGGAGTTGTTAGATAATGATGTTCGCTCTTGAAAGAATTTTCATGGATTTATTAGTCACACCTATCCATCTCCATATATTCAAGTCATGGAAGCTTTTGCAAACTATCGACCTTTGGATTACGAACCTATTGTCCATAATTCTTTAGCCCAAAACTTTGCAAACATGGATATTGGAAGCTCTTCTTCTAACCCACAACCTTCTACGTAGGATAAGGCTGCAGCTTCTTCTTCTTCTTCTTCTTCTTCTGAGACTTCTGGCTGGAAAAGCTGGCCAGAACCCGAGGAATCCAAGTTGAAAGAGCGCATCAATCATCACTTCGTCAAATTAATTGATCCTCTTACTTTCCCTCCCTTCACTCGGAGCTCGATGGTTTACCCATATGTACCCATCGACCACCAATGCAGTTTGGAAGAAAACTTACTTGTAGTATGGTACACATCCTCCACGCCTACGAAAATAGTACAAGCTACTCGTCATCCAGAAGAGGCACAAGGGTACAGCCTGTCATTCTTAGCCCGGAAGGCAAAATTTTGCTCTTCTGACTGGCTTGAATGCGTCAGCAACCCCCAGTTCCCTCCTTCTTTTGAGATGGATCCTGCTGCACCTCCTCTTCCGCAAAACCCTCACTAGATGAAAGAACTGAGACTTACTCTTTTCGAGGACCAGTTTCTTCCCCGCTATAGCCCTCCATCTCCCCCCACCATATTTGAGCGATATCAAGCTCAGCTTCTACTTGTGGCCTTTTCTCACTTGCTTTTCAATGTTCTCGAGGTTGATGTTCCTCTCAAGAACTTTTGATCGGCTTGTGATGTTATGACCTGGGGTTATGTCCTCAATCCCACTGCCCAAGCAGAACTCCAGATGTTTTTGGACCAACTCCCACTGCTTCTTCATTGGCATCAAACTTTTGTGGCCACCACTCAATCTTTGGACCAAATCTCAGCCCGTTGAGTTCATACCCGGTATGAGGCAGAGAACCTCATTGATGAATATAATGATTTCAAGAATAAAGACTCTGCATACTGGGATGACTTGGACATGGATCAGATGGAACAAAGGTTGAAGGAAACAGAGTTTGAAATAAATGCCGAAAAACTCTTTTATCAAATAAGAGCATATCAGTTTCAGTAACTTAGCTTGGAGAAGATAAAAGATAGAATAAAAAAGGAACAGAAGTTTATTGACCATAGTTGGAACAAATTCCATAACCTTGGCATTTGCTCTATTCCTTATTTTTATGAACTTGAATATGTAGCCAAAAAAGGCTTATGATGGAATTGCTTTTGTCTTAATAAAGCTAAGATTTCTTCTCTTTATTTGGCATGGTCTGATTTTATTCTATTTGTCAAAAAACAAACAAAATCAGGGCTTCAAATTCACCAATTTTATCCTTCGAAACTTGATTTGATCATATCCAATGAAATACTAGAAACCCAATTTGAACTTCTCCAACATACAAAATGTAATTGACAACCTTTGTCCTAGGTCTCCTTTCAAAATCAGAGCTTCGAATTCATCAATTTTGCCCTTCGAAACTTCATTTGATCATATCCAATGGAATACTTGAAACCTAACTTCCCCAACATATCGAGTGTAATTGACAACCTTTGTCATAGGACTCCTTCCAAAATCAGAGCTTTGAATTCATCAATTTTGCCCTTCGAAACTTGATTTGATCATATCCAATGGAATGCTTGAAACCTAACTTCCCCAACATATGAAGTGTAATTAAAAACCTTTGCCTTAGGTCTTCTCTTTTCAATCACATGGTTAACATAACCAACAATTTCGAATCAACTATTCTTGCCTCAACTAAACAGTCCACATTTTTCAAAATATGGAAACTTCCTTTAAGGACAGCACTATTTTATTCTAAAAGAGTGATTCCTTTTGTATACTAAACCAACTATTGGTTTTACGTCACTTCGAAGCCTAGAACAAACAAATTCTAACCGTAAGGTATTTCAAACTTTGCTTTGAAGGATTTTACTTTCTTCAAGAAACCTTAAAACAAGTCTTTAATCCTTTTGAAGCAAACACCTGGGCATTCCTACACTCCTAGGTGTGAAATGTGCATCGAAGTCAACTTTCTGCTTTCAAAGCTATTTGTCACTTGATTTTGGCGCCAAAGTTTGGCTTTGAAGCCAAACATTTGATTTCGAAGCCAATATTAGTATTTGAGATATGTTTCCCTCCCAAATTACCAACATTGAGGGAAACCTTTCACATCCGTACCTTTAGCATTTCTTTATGAATTCAACCCACTTAAAACGATTGGGTATTTTTTTAGACAGAAAGGTTTAAAAAGTCTTTTATTTCGTACTTTCAATTCACTCGTTTGCCTAACACACAAACCCTTCATCTCTATTGACCTTCTCTTTCATACTACTCCTTACCAATGGAGTCTTCTTCCTTGAAAGTGCCAGTCGTCGAACGTATAAACCCAACAATAGCTTTGAAAAGATGTATTGAGGAAGAAATTGCTAAATTTAAGGCTGGTGGACCAAGTGCCATAGATGGACGCCTCTTTATTCCTTACCACAGCTAAAAACAAGAATATGTCCTAGGTCCTATCTTTCGAGAGGTTCCTACTCAACTTCCTGCTTTGTACCCTCGTTTGGAGGACCACTTTCTTCTCTATGAAGGGGGGGCTTGACTGGAGAAATTGGAGGATGAATCGACCTCACCGTTGCTGGCCAACACTGAGGGTTGATTGGGAGGAGTGGTATGACAGGGTCGTGTCTGCCAGAGAATGGGACCTATAAGAGCTCTGTATTCTCGATGCCCTTTGTCTTTCCAGGTTTATCGTTCCTAAAGATCCTTTTTTAATTCTTGTCTCTCTTTGTTTTTGGAATATGGCCTTTAATTTTTTCCAGTTTCGGTGTGGTATGATGGCCCCCACTGTTTTTGATGTCTGTTATTGTAGACACCCCATTTTTGACCGTCTTCAAGACTTGGTTGTGCTTGCAGATACATCTAACAACAAGTTCGATTGCTCGTCGGTTACTCGACTTTCACGGTGGAACATCGCAGGTTTGAACTTTCCAAACCCTGTATTCTTTCTGCCCAATTTTTGGACCATGTATTGGCCCATCCAGCTTTATTCTCTTGGTGTACTGCCGGCCACCTCCTGCCACTGCCGGCCATGCCTTTGTTACTGCCGGCCATTGATTAAGCATGCCGGCCATCAATGAGCCACTGCCGACCACCACTGATGGCCGGCAAACCCCTTGTTTCAGCAGGTTTCACGCCAGATCTTTTGAGCCAGCTGGTTTTCACTCAAATCCCCTCCATATACGTGTATGGAGGGATGAGCCCTTTTCCAAGCTTGTTTAACAAGCTTTGCATTGTTTTTCTTCTATATAAGGAGAGGCCCTCTCTCCCTAGCAGGGGTTCAGCCATTTTGAAGAGAAGATATATCTCTCTATATTTCTCATTCTCTCTCTATATATTGTATTGAATAGTGCTCTAAAGTCCATTTTTCTTGCACTTTTACACTACAACACATAGAGATACACCACCATCTTGAAGCTGAGGTTCCTGGGAGTGTTACTTGAGCTTTGAAACTTGGTTTTTGGCCTCTGAGGTTGCTGGTTTCGAAGTTGATCTGCAAGGGTGAGTATATTCCCCATTTTAGCATTTTCTTGTACCTCATTTTGGCCATCCTTGCATATTGTTTTAGGCCTTGATTTCAACTGAAAAAAGTTTTGTATTTAAGTGCTTTTGATGATTGTTTAAGGTCTTCTTGGTGTTAAGGGTGCAAAACCCTCTTGTTTGCCTTGCTTGGCTTTCTTTTGTGCCATGCTTTAAGGCCTTCGAGGTAGTCTTCGTTTGGCCTTTTAGCTACTGAAATCCAGTAGATTTTCAATGGTAGGCATGTGGTTTTGAGGCCTAAAACCAGAGGGGGGTGACCCCCTCCCTTTTTGTTTTGTTTGCTTGAGTTATTGGCCTATCAAAGGAGCATGTATCCCTTTACTTTTGAGGCTTAGTTCAGGCCCTTTTTTGTGACTTTTAGGACCTTCCTTGACTCTATCCATGGCTGGTTTGGTCATCTTTTGCATGATTCTTATATCTGTAGTGTAATCCCATTTGTGGCTCATCAAAGTAGCATGTTTGCCTAGCTTATGTTGAGTCCATTTCAGCATGTTTTTGGTGATGTTTTTCCATGACATAACACTATCTAAAGTGGGTTTGGTCATCTTTTGCATGCTCCATATACTTGTAGAACAAATCTTGCTTACTAGCTTTATGTGCATGATGTTTTAACTCATCATTCCAGCATATTTTGGCTTTGCTCCAGCATGATTTTATTCTTATTTTGGGCTATTCTAAGACTGTTTTGGGTTTCCATGGTCATATCACTCATGTTTTGTATAGCTATAGTGTAAATACTTTTGCTAGCCTTGGGTTTTGAGGCCCCTACGATGCCATACATGTGATGTTTGCATGCTTTGCCATCATTTTGAATGTTATTTTAGTCCATGAAATGTGGTCATACACCTGCATTTGACATGCTTTAAATGCCTTGAAGAGTTTGTGTTTTATGCCTCATGAATGGATCATTGTGCATGCCATTAAGCCTAGGCCTTTGGGTCATCATATCAGTGCATTTTTGGTCTTGTTATACCATGATGTAACTCTGTTTTATGTTGTCCAAGTCATGCCATGTTTGGTTTTAATAGGTGTAATGTAATACCCCTTTTTGTAGCCTTGCATGCTCCATGTTTTGGCCCTTTGTTCTAGCTTGTAATGGCTAGATTCAAGCATGTTTTTAGTCTCACCTTGACCTGTCTTGGGACTATTTTAAGTGCCCTTAGTCCTTCGGGTCTTGCCTTGCATGGCCATGGTTTAAGTCCCTTTGTTGGCTTCGTACTTTGAGCTTTCTTGCATGGTATGTTTGACTTGTTTGGGTGGTTTGGCATCACTCCTTGTATCATTTCAGAGCTTACCTCATTGCCACATTATCATGATTGTCACTCTTTGCTCATGTTTGAGAGTTGTGTCTTTGTGCCTTAATCCTTGATCCAATTGGCATGCATGTTTGCCTTGCCTTTTCATGCTTTTCATATAATCATTTTAGCACTAATGGCCACTGATTTGGGGCATGACTGAGGTCTAGTCTTTTGGTTTAAGTCCATTGTGTATGCTATGTATATTGCATTGAGTATGCCACCATTGCATTGAGCATGCTAATTGATATTCGCATTGAGTATGCTAGTTGTTGTTAGCATTAGCATTGTGCATGCCATTGGTTTTGTTAAGTTAATCATACTACCTTGCATTGAGTATGCCATGTAGTTGCATGTTTGCATGCTTAGGACATATTGCATGTTTTCCATGCTTGTGTTGCATTGTTGTTTGGATTAAGTGTTAATCTGAGCACGAGGAACGAGGGGCGTTTCATACTTCAAGTGATAAAACATGTCTCAATTCTCAGTCGCCGACGCTCCTGATTATCCATGAAAGAGTTCTAGGCATTTAGATGTTTATTTGTGAATTCATTTATTATTGATTTGCACAAACTGGATCTTTGGCCATCATGCATCGGGATGCGTGATTGATGGTCGTGGATCCAATTATGCCTCTCCCTTGATGTTTTGAGGTGATATATGGTGGCATAGTGCATACATACCCTTGGGAGACCCTCTATATTCTCTATTTTGTGTTCTGCTGCAGCTTGGTGTCCCAGCACATCAGTGGCCGGCAGTGCCTTGCAGATGGCCGGCACCTCTTTATCCTTGGCCGGCAGTATACCATATTTAGCTGGTAGGTGGTCGGCAGCATCTCCCCATGGCCGGCAGGCCACTGATGCATTCCCCAGGCTAGTTTTGGTAAGGTTCAGCAAGAATTCCTTGAAGACACCCAGCAAACAGAGCCTCTTGAGAGCAACCGGAGAGCTTTTCGAGATGGCAACCCAGCATGCATCCTCTTCTCCTCCAAACAGAGCTGGAACAGCATTGTTTGCTATTTTCCTTACTTGCTAATTAGCTTTAATTTGCAATTTAATTAGTTAATGTGTTAATTAATTGAGTTTTGTAATAATTAGTTGTAGCTAGTTATTCATTCGGTTATGTAATAATTAATTAGCTTGTTAGTTAGTTAATTAGTTGACATGTATTATTTATTCGGACCCTCCGTCGAGAGGGCGAATGTTGTAATAAGTGTGCATGCGTGTGTGAATGTCTTCCAACTCCACGTCTTTCTCCCTTTTACTTAACCACTTACAATGGTTAGTTCTAGGGCATGTTTTCAATTAACATCATCCTTATGTTTTGCATGCGTACATCCATTCATCTATATTCCATGCACCAGGCTCGACGCAGCATACTAACTGCATCATATTTCAATTCCAATTTGAATACATGATTATCAATTGCTGTATCTCACATGCCATTTTAGAATAGCCGAGCCTATTTCTAGTTGCATTTTGCTTGTGTTGCATTAGCCATCTTAACATGAACTAGCATCTTACATTGATTACTAAGTAGTTTCTGTTTTGGCTCGGAGTACACTGTGAGTGTTTACGCTTTAGCATACTGCATGTGTGTGAGTGTTGCCATGATAGCATGCTTGCCATGAGGCTATTTACTTAATTGATATAACTGCCTGAATGCCTATGGGTGAAGGTTGGATTACTTGAATTGGAACAATTCATCAAATCCGCATTTTAGCCTACTTACGAGTACCAAACTTCAAACCATTTTCCAAACAAATGGATATGCAATATTTTGTTCCAAATTAGGCAATCTTGTCTATACGTGTGTGTTGTGCGCATCACATAGTAAGATTAGCTAATTAACCGGAATAAGAACACATGTGTTTTCAAAAACAAGATATCATGCTTAGTACAGGCCAATCTTTGATCGGGCGAGCGAGGGTGCTCATAGATGACCTTCCCCAATCGTACCCAAGTTCCCGAGCCGAGGCAACTTTGGTGATGACGGACAAGTCGCCTTAGGCACGAGTCAGGGTTTCCTAAATTTCTCCCAAAACAAAATATTTAGGTGGCGACTCTGTGTCTGGCAAAGCAGTCCATGTTTGGCACTTCTTTCTTAAAAATTAGTTTTTCCAAAACGATTTGCCGGATTTGGACTCTTTGGTGATTTATCGGTCTTGCATTGCACTTTGCGAGATCAGATTCAGAACCGTGACATTTGAGTCCGAACTGTAGTAGCATAAAGCCCAAGGGCGCGTCTACAGTTTCTGGCGACTCTGCTGAGGAGTTAGAGAACTTGACTCGAACTCATGATATATTGTTTTGACTACACATATGTGTCTCTTCGCATTGCATTTGCATTGGTGCGCCTAGGACATCGTGTTTGCTATATGCTATTCCTGAACGGTTTGCCGGAGGCCTGCTTTGAGAAACGTGCCATAAGGCTGACTGGTTGCAGGCTCTACCACGACGGGAACACAAACCTCGGTTTTTACCGGGGCACCCTTTTTGACCATTCGAACTAGTGCATATCGGAAACTGTAGTGACTATTCCAAACTAGGACAGGTTGCTTACTCGAATGTAGGTTGTTTGAAACCGCTGTGTGCGTAGTGAAACCCTAGCTCCTGACAAAATAGGACAGGGAAACCCTACCCCAACATAGGGGTGTTTTGCCTCTCATTCGCTGGCTATGTGCTTTTTGAGTTGACCTCTACAGGGAATGCACGTATCAGTTTGCAAGTTTGGGTATCAGACCTGTGGGCATCAGTATTTGGGAATCAGTTATATCTGCGGATATCAGATCCAAATTTGGGACAATAATTTGGGAACAGTGATCAGTGGATAAGAACAGTTCATTCAGCTTTTGTTTGCCAACTATGTGTTGTGTTAATTTAAGCCGTTATGCTATCCGTTTTTCTGATTATTGTTTCATTATTATGCTTTATTTATCTTTTTGCAAGGTAGTTTAGCACAATTGCATCCGACCAAGTAGATATTCCCCGAGCACTCTGGGTTAGAGGTTGTAGACTTAATTGATCTAGGGATCTGATAAATGAACAAGAAGTGTTCCTTTCTTTACCCACGGTTATTAAATGGAGGTCAGCAAGGCGCAGTGTATCAGTACAGCGGTCGCCAGATCAGTGGTCTACCCCATTAGTGAACAGCCAGGCTGAGGTCTCAGATTGTATTATAGGGACAGATATACCGGGTATTGGTATTCAGCTAGAACAACACAATATGGCAAGTATGGAGGACATGATGCGTCAACTCCAGGAGAGTATGAAAACCATGCAGCAGGATGATGCCTATCAAACAGAATTTACCAAACAACAGGCCGAGGTCATGGCCCAACAGGCACAGTTAATCACTAGGTTACAGCAGCAAACTGGAGCGTCTGCCTCACCCCAGGTCCCTCCCCCACCAAGAGTTCCCATACTCGGGGAGACAGTTAATGTCTAGAATGATACAGACATTCCAATCGGGCTAACTCCGCCCCCGGTTCTACCCCAGCTGTCCAAAACACCCACTAACCTGCCGGATTCTCCCTTTGAGTTCGAGGTGGACCCTACAGCACTGAAAGTAAGCAAGCTTGAAAAGCTTTTCAAGAAATCTCAGGGTGTGAAATCCATTAGGGATATTGAGGATGGGTATACCAACTCGGCCATGGCTCTGCCGGGCCGATTTAAAATGCCGTACATAGACCGTTTCGATGGGTCTGGAGATCCTATGGTGCATTTGCGGCTATTTTCGGACATACTGAGGCTGATGGGCCTCTCCAGATTGCATAAGCTTTCTCTGTTTGGCCGGACCCTATCAGGTGTAGCGGCTATTTGGTACGCAAAGTTGGAAGATTCTATTAAGAGGAGTTAGAAGGAGATGGCGGAGGCCTTTATAGCTCAATACTCCTATAATACATAGATTTAGGTCACAACTCGTGACCTTGAGACAACCAAGTAAGAGCCGAAGGAGAGTTTCTCTGATTTTGTGACCAGGTGGAGGGCCAAGGCCTCAATGATGACCGTCAGCCCTGTTGACAAGGACCAAATACGCATGGTTGTGCGCAACCTCCAACCCAAGCTCATGCAGAAGATGATCTTCCTTCCCCTACCTACCTTTGCAGACCTCCACGAGATTGGGGTGCAAATCGAGGACGCCATGAAACAAGGCCTCATTAATAATGAGAAAGAGCAGCCCAAGAGGGCATTCAACTGCAGTTCAAATGCAGGCACAAGCAGTGCCGCAGCCGCCAGAACTTTAGATGTGAGTGTGGTTACCACCGCCAATACCCCAAGAACCCTTGCAGCTACACCATTCTCTGGTGCGTCCAGAAGTAGCTCACAAACAACCAAATATCCACTCCGAAGCCAAAGAACCTTCACCCCACTATACATGCCCTCGTCCAAAGCTCTGGGGGTTTTGATCAAGAAAGGGCACTTAAAGCCCCTAGAGCCGCGGCCACTACCAGACAGACTACCTGCTTCCCATAACCCAGCCAAGTACTGTGCCTTTCACCAACAGCATGGTCATGACACCGACCAGTGCTTTCAATTTCATCATGAGATTCAGGATCTCATTGATAATAGGGTAATTATGCCTCCGGAAAAACCAAATGTCACAACCAACCCTCTCCCACCACACAACCAAGCTCTACCTCCCAAACACATTAATCTAATCCAAACTGGGGTTGTGTCATACGACCCTAGCATATATATCACCTCTTCTCATCTACCCAAGCCGGAGGTGTTCATTCTTGACAGCACTGACTTGTGCATGTTGGACATCTCTCAAACCCAACCTAAGATGGTGGCGGTGACTACCGGAGATAGAATTCGGCCAACTGTGTGGGTCGATCAGAATGATTATATGGAACCTGAGGGGTCTACCAATTTCAGATACAACCCGAGCGGTTATATTACATCAGTAGACCAGGCTAGGCTGGAAATGGAATTGCAGTAAGGGTAGAGATTTGTGTAGTACGAGAGGATGGACCTGATCAAGGGCTAGATGATCTAGCGAATCTGGAAGAAGCCCTTGTAAATCTGCAATTCTTTGAAGAGCAGGATTCAGGAGACGTGGCAGTCAATTGGTTTGATGGGTCAGTAAAAACTACTGGATGGCTTGACAACCAACCAGATGTTGTGGAACAACCTCAGTTAGAGCAGGGTCCGCCAGGGACGGAGACATCAACAATGGCCGAAAGGGCCGGGAATCAGAATGTACCACCGGAGAGCACCAGTGATACGAATTTTGCTTGGGACCAGAGCATTTCGAGTATAGAGGACATTGAGCTGGAAGCCACACTGAAACAATTCGAGTGGGAAAGGATCGAGGATTCTGAAAGAGTCAGGAAAGCCGCCAAAGTCCCTGAGGGGGCAGAATGTGTTGTGAGCACAGGAACGAAAGGTACTATGGGTACAGGAATAGTTGTAACGGAGCTAGACAGGTGTTTGTCGATTGCTGATGGCATGTGGTGAGAAGATGATGACCTATGTCTCGCCCGCACAGATGACGACTGGGGACAAAGCCAGCCAGATGATACCTGGTATGTGGGTGAAGTAGACCACATGACAAGGAGCAGGTGGTATTTTAAGCTCCCGCACTTAGATCGACCAGAAGCATCTAGGAAGGACAAGGAAGTGGAGAAACAAAAAGAAAAGTTAGTCGAAGAAGAGGCTGTGCTGAAATAGCTGAAGAGGATACAAGCAGACATCTCTACTTGGGGACTGCTGATGGCTTCAAGAGTACATAGACAGGCTGTCCTTTCGGCAATGGGCAAGGCCAAACTCTCAATAGACACTACACCTGAACAGCTTGTAGGGCTAGTCTTTCTGGGAGGAGCTTCCCCGACGTTGACCTTTTTCTGACAAGGAACTACCACCTGAGGGCTCGGATCACAACAAACCACTCTACATCTCTGTGGAGTGTAGAGACAAGTGGATACCGATGGTTCTTGTCGACACAGGATCCGCCATTAATGTGTGCCCGTCGAGGACAGCATATGCAATCGGGTTGAAGCCCGCGGACTTCGTGCCAACTACCCAAGTGATAAGGGCCTACGACAATACAAGTAGAGAGGTGAAGAGGACTGTTCAGATTCAGACTAAGGTTGGTCCAGGACAACACGATGTTGATTTTTATGTCTTGGACGTTCCCGCAACCTTTAATCTACTCCTAGGGCTGCCATGGCTACACCAGGCGAAGGCGGTTTCTTCCACTCTGCACCAGATATTAAAATACCCTCACGGGAAAGGAGTAGTTATAGTTTTCGGGAATTCATCAATTCATCCACCGCCAGAGGTGTCTACACCAGTTTTGGAAATCGAGCATGGCACGGAGGATGTCTTCTTATCAGGATTCACCCTAGCCAAGGCTCGGGTGGTTCAGAACATCTTAGCTATTGATGAGGGGTTGTATGTCAGCGCACAGTCTGTGTACTTCATGAACAAACTCCAGTACATCACCGGAATGGGATTAGGAAAAAGTGGCCGGAAGGGCATTACTACATCGGCCGATATGCCGCACAATCCACATACCTTTGGTTTAGGTTATGTGCCCACCAAAGAGGACTGGTAAGGAAAGGCAAAGAGATGGCTGGAAGAGCGAGAGCCAAGCAGACCGAAAAACATTTTGAGTTGATGCACTGACCCATCCAGGGTACCCTGAACGAACGCTTTGTCCGGGAGGGGGAAGACTTTCCATTCTGCGGCTTCCCAAAGCCATGGTTGAACGCAGAAAAAAGGCGCATGCCGGGATTTGAAATCTTCTTCGACTTGCAGTTATCCGAGGATGATGTCGCCGAGGAGCTGACAGGTCAATCAGCTGAGGTTGAGCAATGTAAGGAAGTGGATTCTGAGAACACTGAGTTTGAAATAGGGGCAGCACTGGCCTGTCTACTATTAGATCCTCTGATCATACATGAGTGCTTGGGAGATGATCTCTCAGTGTCTATGATTGGGAACGAAACGGCTGTGAGCCCACTTTCTAACATTTTGGATGCATCCGTCGCACCTTCCCTCGTCTGGCAGTACGAGAAGGGATTTTTATCGAGCAACATCGGGTCAGGTAGTGAGCCGAAATCTGATTCCACTGAGTCCGTAGAGTCGGAATCAGGTTCTAGCTCGTCTAAGTCTGAGTCCGATATTCCTAGGAGTAACAACCCGGATGCCACAGTCCTGTTCAGGTCATTTTTTCTTTCTCTTTTGAGTCTGTTGTAACAGAAGAATCAAATGAACTGGTTGAAGTAATTAATGAAAATTGTGCAGCTGTGGCCTTCGAATACTTTTCTGTGCCTTTGATTTATTGTATTAATCAGGACTTTCAAAATTTCAATGAAAGCAACGAGGAAGAAATTCTTCTGGTCTTGAAATATTTACTTGAACAAGAGCAGGAGAGGTTTGTAAAACCGCTGGTTGATGAGATCACCCAAATTAACGTTGGTACTGAGAAGGACCCGTAGCTGGTCCAGATCAGGTCCACGTTGTCTTCGGAGGAGCGCGAGCGCTTAGTTGCTTTATTAAAAGATTTTAAAGAAGTTTTCGCGTGGTCCTATGAAAACATGCCTGGAATCGATCCTGAGATTGTACAACATCGGATCCCTCTTGACCTAGAGGCTCGACCTGTTAAACAGAAACTCAGAAGGATCCGCTCGGACTAGGTTATCAAGATCAAAGAAGAGGTCACCAAGCAAATTGACGCAGGGTTCCTGCTGGTATCCAAATACCCAACTTGGTTGGCCAACATAGTTCCAGTGCCGAAGAAGGATGGCAGAATTCGAGTATGTGTGGATTTCAAGGATCTGAACAAAGCCAGTCCGAAGGACGACTTCCTTCTACTACATATCGATGAGTTAGTGGATTTTATTGTGGGGCATGCATTACTCTCATTCATGGATGGCTTTTCAAGCTACAACCAGATTGAAATGGCACCCAAAGACTGGGAGAAGACTGCTTTTACCACCCCGTGGAGGACCTATTGTTATAGGGTGATGCCGTTTGGGCTGAAGAATGCTGGAGCTACATATCAACGGGCTGCGACCACGATATTGCATGACATGATCCATAAAGAGGTTAAGGTGTACGTGGACGACATGATTGTCAAATCCAAGGAAAGAGAGGGCCACTACACTGCCTTGCAAAAGTTCTTTCAACGAATTAGAGAATATAGGCTGCGGCTGAATCCTCAGAAGTGTACGTTTGGTGTTATGGCAGGAAAATGCTGGGGTTCTTGATCACACAAAGGGGCATCGAAGTCGACCCTTCCAAAATCAAGGCCATCTTAGAAATGCCACCACCAAGGACTGAAAAGGAGGTGCGGGGCTTTCTTGGTAAAGTGCAATTCATAAGATGGTTTATCTCAAAATTAACCTTGACTTGTGAACCACTCTTTGGTCTCCTGAAGAAAGGAACGAAGTTCCAATGGGACGGCCGATGCCAAGCTGCTTTTGAACATATTAAGCAGTACTTACAAAACCCACCTGTGTTGTCACCGCCTAAGCCGGAGAAACTGCTGATTTTGTATCTTTCAGTGATTGAGACTACAATGGGCTGCATGCTTGCACAAGAGTATGAGGACAAAGTGAAGAGGGCTATTTACTATCTGAGCAAGAAAATGCTGGAATACGAGACCCGATACACTCCGCTGGAGAAGGCTTGTTGGTCTTGGTATGGGCTACCAGGAAGCTACGGCACTACCTGTTAGCTCACTCTGTAATGTTGGTTTCGAGATTACATCCCATCAAATATCTCTTCGAAAAACTGGCACTTACGGGTAGGCTAGCTCATTGGTTGCTTCTGCTGTCCGAATTTGATCTGAAGTATGTGACGCATAAGTCAGTAAATGGGAGAGTGGTAGTGGAATTCCTAGCCGATCATCCAGTAGACAGGGATGAAGTAGTTGAGTACCTATTCCCAGACGAGGCCATTTTGCATGTCGAAGACGAAACTTGGACAATGTACTTTGACGGAGCGTCAAACCAATATAGGTATGGGATAGGGGTGTTACTAATAGCACCCGACAATTCTCGCATCTCTCTAGAATTGAAACTCCGGTTCAAAGTCTCGAACAACGAAGCAGAATATGAGGCATGCATTGCTGGTTTAGAAGCTGCCCTAGAACTAGGGGCAAAACAGTTGGACGTCATCGGGGACTCGAACCTTGTTGTATCCCAAGCTAAGGGAGATTGGAAAGTCAAAGAAGAAAAGATGAAAATCTATCACCAGACCTTGGACATGCTGATTCCTCGGTTTGAGAAGCTGAACTTTCCTCATCTGTTAAGAGAGAACAACAGGTTCGCAGATTCATTAGCAACTCTATCTTCCATGATAAACATCCCTTTCGGAGTCCGGATGCGTCCAATCATCATCGAACAGAAGTTTGCACCGGCCTACGAGTTGATTGCCGCCATAGATGAGGTACAAGATGAGAATCCCTAGTATTACGATGTTTGGAACTTCTTGAAAAATGAGGCGTATCCACCAAGGACAAATGCCAAGGACAAAAGGGCCATTCGAAGAATGGCTGCTCAGTTCATCGTCTGCGAGGGTAAACTGTACAAGAGAGGTCATCTCGGAATGCATAAACTGTGTGTTGATGCTGAAAAATCAAAGCGCTTGATGGAGACCATCCATGGAGAAGAGTGCGGAGCGCACATGAATGGGATGATGCTAGCCCGGAAAATCCTTAGATAGGGTTATTACTGGTCCACCATGGAGGAGGATTGTATTGGCTTTGTTCGGCGATGCCACAAATGTCAAATCCATGCAAATTGCATGAACATTCTACCATCTCAGCTGTACAACATGACTTCGCCATGGCCGTTTTCAGTTTGGGGGATTGATATGATCAGAGCTGTCACTCCAAAAGGGTCCAATGGGCATGAGTTCATTCTGGTAACGATAGACTATTTTACAAAGTGGGTTGAGGCCCAATCTTATGCGGTATTGAAGGCTTCACATGTCACAAAGTTCATCAGAAACAACATCATCTGTCGCTACGGGGTCCCGAGCGAGATCATTTCAGATAATGGTTCCCACTTCAAGAAGGAAGTGATTGACTTGTTGGACAAGTACAACATGGCTTTTCACAAGTCATCTATATATAGGCCACAGACCAACGGAGCAGTTGAGGCCACTAACAAGAACATTAAACACATTTTGCAGAAGATGGTAGAGACCTACCGGGACTGGACAGATAAGTTGCCATTTGCTCTATGGGGCTACCGGACTTCAATTCGTACTTCTACTAGAGCAACTCTGTGTTCCTTGGTCTACGAGATAGAGGCTGTTTGGCCTATCGAAGTTGACGTTCCGTCATTGCGAGTATTGGCTAAGTGTCAGATAGCTGAGGCAGATTGGCAGCAGAGTAGGTTCGAAGAACTCATGCTATTTGATAAGAGAAGGCTGAAAGCACTGTACCATGTTCAGGGTTATCAACGAAGAATCGCCAGGGCTTTCAACAAGAAGGTTAAGTCCAGGAATTTGAAAGAAGGGGATTTAGTGCTCAAAGATAACCGAGCTCCCATTCACGACCATAGAGGCAAGTTCAGACCCAATTGGACTGGCCCTTACATTATCAAGTCTATCTGGTCAGGTGGAGCTGTCGTTCTGATGGACCTAGATGGCCTAGAGTTTTCCCAACCGATCAACATGGACAAGTTGAAGAAATATTACCCCTAAGCGGCTCACTAGGCCGAAAACTCAAAAGGGCAACCTAGGCAAAAGTTAGAGCATAAAAATTTGAAATTATAAAAAATGAGCTTGCAAGGTTGAAAACCCGCAAAGGGCGGCCTTGGCAAAATTTAGAGCACAAAAGGAGAGCGTAAATACTCGAGTGAACCCAAGCCGAACTACGTAAGGCTTGATTCCCATCTTTGGGATACGTAGGCAACTTCACCCCGAAGTCCAGCCATAAACATTTCCCCGATCAACTTTGTTCATGTGATCTCCTTGGTCATCTTTGTCTATTCAGCATTCAAGATCTCGGTTATGGTCTTCGATGCAGTGTTATTCAGACTAGGGGCAACTTTCCAGTTGCTAGGATCCGGGATTGTGCATCTCAGTGACAGATCTCAGGCATGTCCAGTTCTGATCCATATCGAAAATGGTTTTGAAAAGTTTTAATAAAAGTTGATTTTGTTCAAATTAATCTTTTTACAATTTAGACCATTTTTGGACCAAACAGAAATTTTTCAGTACCCACGACCTTCAATTTCATTGATTTCAATACAGAGTTCTCCTACTCTTGAATACAAAATTGAAGTTACTTTTCATTACATTCATAAGGAAAACTTGAAAGTTCTTATTAAAAGCAAATAAATCCGGGGCATAGTCAGATGTTCCTGTATCCCCTCCCAGAGCTGGTCAAAGCCTCTGATGCCAAACTGGGCCCTACCTATGCCTCCTCATTGAGCCAATCTATGCACTCATCAAAGAGGGTGCAGCTAAAAGTGGGAGCAGGGGCTAGAAGCTCTCTCGTCCTCCATGCTGTGGCATATCGGGCTAGCTGTGCACCTCGGACCGGAAATGTGGCAGGGTACTCTATCCGCTCCTCCGGACAAGTCTGATCATGACCGAACTGGCATTGGATCTAGAACGGAAAGTAAAAGACACAATGTGTCAAGCCAACTAACTGAATCCCTAGCTGGCGAGTCATGCTGTAGCTCATCGCCAGTAAATTGAGCTAAGGACAACGCCAAACAATGCTGTCTGCGGACAAACTGCACATCCAGTTATACCACTATCCCTCTTCCGGGGCATCGACCAGACGTCGTCAGAAGAAATAGCTGTGAGCTAAATATGCCGAGCATGAGTCCACCACTCTCAATTTCTTCATCAACCATACCTGGGGAGGGATAAAAAATGAGAGATTAAAGAATAGAGAGGTGTACGTTGAGAGAAAAAAGTGAGAAAAGGGTTTTGAGAGAAAAACCGAGTCTGAGGGTCGAGTGATGTGAGAAATATATATATGAGATAGGGTGGGAAACATTACCTACAATAGTAGTGGACTCCCCGTGAATCTAACCGTCTCCCGGTGATGAAAAGAGTCCAAGCCCATCAAGGTCTCAGCTAATGTCATGGCGATACAACTTTTGCCCTCTCGTAAGCCCTCGGCGACCTCAATCAAACGAGTGCTAAACCTACCGGAACCTGGGGCAAGCAAGAAATGGGATAGCATGCACAAGCAAAGCGCATGTCGCCGATAACCCTGCCAATGATGGTCGCCGCGGTCACCAGCACTAGAAAACCGACGAACCAAACTCGGAATGTCCAACTCTCCATCGTGAATCAATGACCGAGCATCATGCAAAGTGAGGCCGCACATCCATCCTAAAGCTTGGACGTGGCCGAATCGGAGTTGAGGCAAGATTTCTTCCTCGCGCTAGGATTCCATTAAAGCTTGGAAATCCTAAAAAGTAGGACACATCTCTTGTCCACCAAAGCTAAAGACGTGTGTCACCGGATTCAAAATCAGAGCTTTGAATTCATCAATTTTGCCCTTCGAAACTTGATTTGATCATATCCAATGGAATACTTGAAACCTAACTTCCCCAACATATGGAGTGTAATTGATAACCTTTGTCTTAGGTCTCCTTTCAAAATCAGAGCTTCGAATTCATCAATTTTGCCCTTCTAAACTTGATTTGATCATATCCAATGGAATGCTTGAAACCTAACTTTCCCAACATATGAAGTGTAATTAACAACCTTTGCCTTAGGTCTTCTCTTTTCAATCACATGGTTAACATAACCAACAATTTCGAATCAACTATTCTTGCCTCAACTAAACAGTCCACGTTTTTTGAAATATGGAAACTTCCTTTAAGGACAGCACTATTTTATTCTAAAAGAGTGATTCCTTTTGTATACTAAACCAACTATTGGTTTTACGTCACTTCGAAGCCTAGAACAAACAAATTCTAACCGTAAGGTATTTCAAACTTTGCTTTGAAGGATTTTACTTTCTTCAAGAAACCTTAAAACAAGTCTTTAATCATTTTGAAGCAAACACCTGGGCATTCCTACACTCCTAGGTGTGAAATGTGCTTCGAAGTCAACTTTCTGCTTTCAAAGTTGTTTGTCACTTGATTTTGGAGCCAAAGTTTGGCTTCGAAGCCAAACATCTGATTTCGAAGCCAATATTAGTATTTCAGATATGTTTCCCTCCCAAATTACCAACATTGAGGGAAACCTTTCGCATCCGTACCTTTAGCATTTCTTTATGAATTCAACCCACTTAAAATGATTGGGTATTTTTTTAGACAGAAAGGTTTAAAAACTCTTTTATTTCGTACTTTCAACTCACTCGTTTGCCTAACACACAAACCCTTCATCTCTATTGACCTTCTCTTTCATACTACTCCTTACCAATGGAGTCTTCTTCCTTGAAAGTGCCAGCCATCAAACGTATAAACCCAACAATAGCTTTGAAAAGATGTATTGAGGAAGAAATTGCTAAATTTAAGGCTGGTGGACCAAGTGCCATAGATGGATGCCTCTTTATTCCTCACCACAGCTAAAAACAAGAATATGTCCTAGGTCCTATCTTTCGAGAGGTTTCTACTCAACTTCCTGCTTTGTACCCTCGTTTGGAGGACCACTTTCTTCTTTATGAAGGGGGGGCTTGACTGGGGAAATCGGAGGATGAATTGACCTCACCGTTGCTGGCCAACACTGAGGGTTGATTGGGAGGAGTGGTATGACAGGGTCGTGTCTACCAGAGAATGGGACCTACAAGAGCTCTGTATTCTCGATGCCCTTCGTCTTTCTAGGTTTATCGTTCCTAAAGATCCTTTTTTTAATTCTTGTCTCTCTTTGTTTTTGGAATATGGCCTTTAATTTTTTCCAGTTTCGGTGTGGTATGACGGCCCCCACTGTTCTTGATATCTGTCATTGTAGACACCCTATTTTTGACCGTCTTCAAGACTTGGTTGTGCTTGTAGGTACATCCAACAACAAGTTTGATTGCTCGTCGAGGAATCGACTTTCATGGCGGAACGTCGCAGGTTTGAGCTTTCCAAACCCTGTATTCTTTCTACCCCATTTTTTGACCATGTATTGGCCCATCCAGCTTTATTCTCTTGGTGCACTGCCGGCCACCTCCTGCCACTGCCGACCATGCCTTTGTTGCTGCCGGCCATTGATTAAGCCTGCCGGCCATCAATGAGCCACTACCGGCCATCACTGATGGCCGGCAAACCCCTTGTCTCAGCAGGTTTCACGCCAGATCTTTTGAGCCAGCTGGTTTTCACTCCTTTCCCCTCCATATACGTGTATGGCGGGATGAGCCCCTTTCCAAGCTTGTTTAACAAGCTTTGTATTATTTTTCTTCAATATAAGGAGAGGCCCTCTCTCCTTAGCAAGGGTTCAGCCATTTTGAAGAGAAGATATATCTCTATATTTCTCATTCTCTCTCTATATATTGTATTGAATAGTGCTCTAAAGTCCATTTTTCTTGCACTTTTACACTACAACACATAGAGATACACCACCATCTTGGAGCTGAGGTTCTTAGGAGTGTTACTTGAGCTCTAAAACTTGGTTTTTGGCCCCTAAGGTTGCTGGTTTCGAAGTTGATCTTCAAAGGTGAGTATATTTCTCATTTTAGCATTTTCTTGTACCTCATAGGCCTTGCTTTCAACTAAAAAAAGTTCTGTATTTAAGTTCTTTTGATGATTGTTTAAGGTCTTCTTGGTGTTAAGGGTGCACAACCCTCTTGTTTGCCTTGTTTGGCTTTGTTTTGTGCCATGCTTTAAGGCCTTCGAGGTAGTCTTGGTTTGGCCTTTTAGCCACTGAAATCTAGTAGATTTTCAGTGATAGGCATGTGGTTTTGAGGCCTAAAACCAGAGGGGGGTGACCCCCTCCCTTTTTGTTTTGTTTGCTTGAGTTATTGGCCTATCAAAGGAGCATGTATCCCTTTACTTTTTGAGGCTTAGTTCAGGCCCTTTTTTGTGACTTTTAGGACCTTCCTTGACTCTGTCCATGGCTGGTTTGGTCATCTTTTGCATGCTTCTTATATGTGTAGTGTAATTCCATTTGTGGCTCATCAAAGTAGCATGTTTGCCTAGCTTATGTTGAGTCCATTTCAGCATGTTTTTGGTGATGTTTTTCCATGACATAACTCTATCTAAAATGGGTTTGGTCATCTTTTGCATGCTCCATATACTTGTAGAACAAATCTTGCTTATTAGCTTTATGTGCATGATGTTTTAACTCATCATTCCAACATATTTTGGCTTTGCTCCAACATGATTTTATTCTTATTTTGGGCTATTCTAAGACTATTTTGGGTTTCCATGGTCATATCACTCATGTTTTGTATAGCTGTAGTGTAAATACTTTTGCTAGCCTTGGGTTTTGAGGCCCCTATCATGCCATACATGTGATGTTTGCATGCTTTTCCATCATTTTGAATGTTATTTTAGTCCATGAAATGTGATCATACACCTGCATTTGACATGCTTTAAATGCCTTGAAGAGTTTGTGTTTTATGCCTCATGAATGGATCATTGTGCATGCCATTAAGCCTAGGCCTTTGGGTCATCATATCAGTGTATTTTTGGTCTTGTTATACCATGATGTAACTCTGTTTTATGTTGTCCAAGTCATGCCATGTTTGGTTTTAATAGGTGTAATGTAATACCCTTTTTTTGTAGCCTTGCATGCTCCATGTTTTGGCCCTTTGTTCTAGCTTGTAATGGCTAGATTCAAGCATGTGTTTTAGTCTCACCTTGACCTGTCTTGGGACTATTTTAAGTGCCCTTAGTCCTTCGGGGCTTGCCTTGCATGGCCATGGTTTAAGTCCCTTTGTTGGCTTCGTACTTTGAGCTTTCTTGCATGCTATGTTTGACTTGTTTGGGTGGTTTGGCATCACTCCTTGCATCATTTCAGAGCTTACCTCATTGCCACATTATCATGATTGTCACTCTTTGCTCATGTTTGAGAGTTGTGTCTTTGTGCCTTAATCCTTGATCCAATTGGCATGCATGTTTGCCTTGCCTTTTCATGCTTTTCATATAATCATTTCAGCACTAATGGCCACTGATTTGGGGCATGACTGAGGTCTAGTCTTTTGGTTTAAGTCCATTGTGTATGCTATGTATATTGCATTGAGTATGCCACCATTGCATTGAGCATGCTAATTGATATTCGCATTGAGTATGCTAGTTGTTGTTAGCATTAGCATTGTGCATGCCATTGGCTTTGTTAAGTTAATCATACTACCTTGCATTGAGTATGCCATGTAGTTGCATGTTTGCATGCTTAGGACATATTGCATGTTTGCCATGCTTGTGTTGCATTGTTGTTTGGATTAAGTGTTAATCCGAGCACGAGGAACGAGGGGCGTTTCATACTTCAAGTGATGAAACGTGTCTCATTTCTCGGTCACCGACACTCCTGATTATCCATGATAGAGTTCTAGGCATTTAGATGTTTATTTGTGAATTCATTTATTATTGATTTGCACAAATTGGATCTTTGGCCAACATGCATCGGGATGCGTGATTGATGGTTGTGGATCCAATTATGCCTCTCCCTTGATGTTTTGAGGTGATATGGGGTGGCATAGTGCATACATACCCTTGGGAGACCCTCCATTTTCTCTATTTTGTGTTTTGCTGCAGCTTGGTGTCCCAGCACATTAGTGGCCGGCAGTGCCTTGCAGATGGCCGGCATCTCCTCATCCTTGGCCGGCAGTGTACCATCTTTGGCCAGCAAGTGGTCGGCAGCATCTCCCCATGGCCAGCAGGCCACTGATGCATTCCCCAGGCTAGTTTTGGTAAGGTTCAGCAAGAATTCCTTGAGGACACCCTACAAACAGAGCCTCTTGAGGGCAACCGGAGAGCTTTTCGGGACGGCAACCGAGCATGCATCCTCTTCTCCTCCAAACAGAGTTGGAACAACATTGTTTGTTGTTTTCCTTACTTGCTAATTAGCTTTAATTTGCAATTTAATTAGTTAATGTGTTAATTAATTGAGTTTTGGAATAGTTAGTTGTAGCTAGTTATTCATTCGGTTATGTAATAATTAATTAGCTTGTTAGTTAGTTAATTAGTTGACATGTATTATTTATTCAGACCCTCCGTCGAGAGGGTGAATGTTGTAATAAGTGTGCGTGCGTGTGTGAATGTCTTCCAACCCCACGTCTTTCTCCCTTTTACTTAACCGCTTACAATGGTTAGTTCTAGGGCATGTTTTCAATTAGCATCCTTATGCTTTGCATGCGTGCATCCATTCATCTATATTGCATGCACCGGGCTCAATGCATCATACTAACTGCATCATATTTCGATTCCAATTTAAATACATGATTATCAATTGCTGCATCTCACATGCCATTTTAGAATAGCCGAGCCTATTTCTAGTTGCATTTTGCATGTGTTGCATTAGCCATCTTAACATGAACTAGGATCATGCATTGATTACTAACTAGTTTCTGTTTTGGCTCGGAGTACACTGTGAGTGTTTACGCTTTAGCATACTGCATGTGTGTGAGTGTTGCCATGATAGCATGCTTGCCATGAGGCTATTTGCTTAATTGATATAACTGCCTGAATGCCTGTGGGTGAAGGTTGGATTACTTGAATTGAAACGATTCATCAAATCCGCATTTTAGCCTACTTACGAGTAGCAAACTTCAAACCATTTTCCAAACAAATGGATATGCAATGTTTTGTTCTAAATTATGCGATCTAGTCTATACTTGTGTGTTATGCGCATCACATAGTAAGATTAGCTAATTAACCGGAATAAGAACACATGTGTTTTCAAAATCAAGATAGCATGCTTAGTACAGGCCAATCTTTGATCGGGCGAGCGGGGGTGCTCATAGATGACCTTCCCCAATCGTACCCAAGTTCTTGAGCCGGGGCAACTTTGGTGATGACGAACACATGGCCTTAGGCACGAGTTAGGATTTCCTAAATTTCCCCCAAAACAAAATATTTAGGTGGCGACTCTGTATCTGGCAAAGCAGTCCGTGTTTGGCACTTCTTTCTTAAAAATCAGTTTTTCCAAAACGATTTGCCGGATTTGGACTCTTTGGTGATTTATCAGTCTTGCATTGCACTTTGCGAGATCAGATTCAGAACCGTGACATTTGAGTCCAAACTGTAGTAGCATGAAGCCCGAGGGTGCGTCTACAGTCATCTCTTAGGGCTTTCACCACTTGGTACTCCCTTTACACTTAGCTATCCAGACCTTTCGGTTAATTTTTCTCTTCCACCTTTGAATTCTTCCTTCAGTGACTTCGTAAAAGCTGAGAATAAAAATGAGGGCCTTGTGAGTGATCGAGAGCTCTTCTCCTTTATTTTATATTGGTTGTGTAAATTTCTCTTTTGTACATCATCCCAACGAATCATGCCTGAGTTTGCCCTACTTGCAAAGGCCGTTGTTTTGAAGAAACGAATAGCCTTGGCCCCTTATCTTTTAGGCCATGCCTATAGAGCATGTTTCTAATTCTGTGAGAAACCTCTTGATGTCAACCAGGAAGTTCCCCTCTAGGTGCTTCAGCTCTAGCTCTTTGCATACTTCACTGATTTACATCCCAAGTGTTTGAAGTTCTTAGTTCAAGATCCTAGCACTTATGGAGAAAAGTATGCTAGAATTGCCATTTATCTTGCTTCTTTCACCTACTATCTTACTTTTTTTCACCAGCTTCTTGTTTCCCTATCTACCACCTTTTTTTACCCCTTCTATGCCAATAAAGGACCGACTTGGCTAAAGACATTCTTGGCTGATAGACAATGTTCCAAGCCATTACACAAGGATATGTGGGTTTCTATCTTGTTGCCGAGGGAACTTTTTATTGGTACTTTAAACCTTTGAGCTTATAAGTGCATATCTGAGGTATACTGCCCCTCTCAGTTTGCCAGGCAATTTGGGCTTACCCAAGGAATTTCCATTCCACTCTGTAGTCTCTCGAATACCCATCTTACAGAGAGACCTGAGAGTACCCAAACCTAAGCTGGAGTAGGCAACATTTAAACTGTTGAAAGATTTGAGTAAGTTTAAATTTACTCCCTTCCTCCCCCTCTGGCTCAGTTTTAAAAAGATTTCAAAATTGGTGGACAGTCAATATGGAAGTGCCTTCTAAGGTTCAACCAAAAGAAACTAAGACCATCCCTTCTCCTTCTACCGCTACCAAGACTATTCCTGCAGTCTCACTCCCTCCTTCCAGAGTTACCAGAGCTACTTCGAAGAAAGGTATGCACTTTAAGGTTTCCTTCATTTCAAAATATTCTGTTTGTTTCCTTCATATTCATACTACTTGGTGTAGGGTCTTCACAAGAATCTCCTAAGAGAGCTGAAGCTCTGGCTGTTCTCAAAGACAAACGCCAGCAGAGAAAGCAAAGAAAACTACTACTCATTCCTGAAGAGTCTGAGTCTCAGATGGCAGAGGAAGAGACAAATAAAGAGTAGGAAATACCACTGCAGAAGAAAAAGAAAAAGAATACAACCGTCTCTTCTTGTAGCTTGGCCGAAGATCCCACTCATGAGGTAGCTACCAAAACAGTGAAGAATGAACACTCTAAAAAAATAATTGTTTTCCAGAGGGCTGAAAAAAGGCGGCAACAACTACTAAGGGATGAAGCTGTTGCTGCTGATACAATCCAAAGAGATACTGCAATAAGGCAACACACTTCTGAGCATTATACCCTTCGTAGTTCTCCCATCATTGCCACCTTTTCTGACACTGGTAACTTCCGTTTGTGTCTCTAATTCCCTTTATGAAGTTTTCAATACTAAAACTTAACCTTGCTTCATGTTTCTTCTTTTGTAGCAACAATGACTTCATCTCTTCCTTCAATAGGCGTTTCTCCAATCTTGTCTGCAGTCGAAAGACCATTAGAAACACTCTCGAAAAGAAGGAAAGAAACTGACACTAGAGTGCCTTTACGCGTAGAACCCATTCGGGCAATATTCCTACTTCCTCATTCTACATTTTCCATAGCTTTTTTGAGGCAAAGCATTCCTATATCTTTATCCTTTGGCCTCACTCCGTATCTTCCCCATCTAACCTTTAATTTGACCAAATTTTCTTTCCCTAAAAATCTAGCTACTCCTTCCCCTTGTGAGGAAATCCCGGCTATTACTTCATCTCCGGTGATAACTGATTCCTTTAGAGAAGACACTGGTAGCTCCAGTTCCTTGTCCACTAACCTTATCTAGCTCCAGTCCCTCTTCTCTTGACTTACTGGTATGGATACTTCACATTCCTCTCCAATTCCTATGCAGCCATCTCTTCCTTCTACCAGAGTCCTTTCTGCACCATCCATGTCAATGGAAGAGGTGGACATCTTTGAGGCTAGGCTAGCTAGTCTTTTTGACATGTCTTCTACCATTCCAACTACTAGCAATGAAACCGAGCCATTAATTCTGGCTGATTCTCTCTTAGAAATTTTTGAGAGCTCTTCTTCTACCAATAAGACTTCCTTGCCTTCATTAGATTTGGACAGCTATTTGGAATTGCTAACACTCTTCTTGAGGATCCCCTTCGAAGCCTTGCAAAGGCCTATTATCAAGAATGGTTTCCTCCAGTGCTGCAAGGTTGTTGAGCAATCCAGTATGACTATCTCAAGTCATCTATCTCAAGCAGCAGCTACCATTGACTTCTATATCAACATCTGTTATGTTGCCAAAGCTACAGAGGAGAAATTGTTGAGAGAATAGAAATTCGTTTCCCAGATACATGCTAAAATGTCTGAATTGAAAGAACAACATTCCTCTGTCTCCCAATTTCGAGCTCAACTATTGGAAAAGAAAGTTAGCTAGAAGAAGAGTTATCAGCAGTCAACCTGGCTTTGGATCGAACTGCTACCAAGCTGCAGATTACTAACCAAGGACTGGCTGACCGAAAGCAGGAGATGACTACGGCCATTCAGTTGTTCCCATCTCTTAGAGTAGAGAGTCAATTGTAAAGGAACAACTGAAACATTGTACTGATTTTTGGGCCAATCTATGGCTGCATGTATTCAACTCCTTATGAAATAAAAATCTTTATTTATTATCCGAGTATTCTATGCTTCTTTTATTTAGCACTTACTATACTCTTTGTGTTTCCCACACAGTTGGATAATAAGGTTTCAAATACCTGCCATTAATTTTCTTAGGGTGTACATATCCATTCAAATTTCTCAAATGATATGCTCCCCAAGGCAAAACTCTATGAACTTGATATGGTCCTTCCCAATTAGGTGATCATTTGCCAAACTTATGACTTTTAATACCTATTGGGAGTATTGTCTTCCATACCAAATCCCCTTCATCAAAGCTAATGTGTTTGACTTTCTTATTATAGTTTTTGGCTACTTTCTTCTTTTGGAAAAGAATGTTGTTTAATGCCAAAATTCTAGCTTCATCCACATTTTCTAATTCCAAGCACATACTCTGATAGTACTGCTCAGGAACTAACTGATCCTGACATCTCACCTTCAAGGACTTGATGTTAACTTCTACAGGTAATACTGCATCATGCCCATATACTAAGGCATAAGGAGTAAGTCATGTACTTGATCTTGGAGAAGTTCTATAAGCCCATAATACATCTAACAGTAAGTTATGCCAATCCCTGGGATTGTCATCCACAACTGTCTGTATTCCTTTTTTGGATGATTCTGCTTGACCATTTGCATGTGCATAATAGGGGGTAGAATTAACAAGGCTAGTTCCAAATTCTGCTACAAAAGACTTTATCATCTTCCCATCAAATACAATCCCATTATCAACAGTTATAGTCTATGGGATACCAAATCTGTGGATCAGATCTTTAATGAATCCAATAACTTTGGTCTGGTCTATAGCCTTATATGGTTTAGTTTTGACTCACTTAGTGAAGTAATCTGTGGCCACTAAGATGAAACAATGATGCTTCGAAGAGGATGGATGTATTTTTCCTATCATGTCCATTACCCATCCTCTAAACGGCCAAGGCTTCACAATCACATGCAGATCAGTTATGGGTATATGTCTTATCATGCCATGCTTTTGGCATGCCTGACAACCTCTACCATATTCTATGCAATCCTTAAGGATGGTTGGCCAATAGTAGGAATGTCTTCGAAGTAGCTATCTCATCTTCACACCAAGCTGATGAGCACCACAGATGCCTTCATGTACCTCAGCCATGGCTGTCAATGCCTCATTTGGCCCTAAACATTCCAATAATAACCCGTCTGCCCTATTTTGTAAAGAGCATTACCATACATTATGTATTGCATAGATTGCAATTTGATTTTCCTACTAGCTTTCGAAGATGGGCCAGCTAGATACTGCATTATTGGATACATCCAATCTTGTTTTTGTAAGTCATTATGATTGACTTCTAACACCACATTCCTTTTAGTTAATTTTGGGATTACTTTTTGATATGTTGTTTGGCTTATGTTCATTTGAGTGTTATCCCTTCTCTTGAAATTCGAAGCTTTCTGAGCCACATCATTAGCTTTGTTATTCATAAATCTTGGGACATAAGTTACATTTGCTATCTAGAATCGAGAAAGCAAATGTAATGTAACAACATAGTAGGGCAACATGCTTGCACTTTGACATTTGAAAATTCCTTTCACTTGATTAACCACCAATTAAGAATCCCCAAATATATCAACTGCATGAGCTTGCAATCCAATAAGTATTTCTAGTCCCACTATTAAAGCTTCATATTCAGCTTGATTATTAGAACAAGTAACTTCATCCACTTTGAAACCATGTGTGGTTTCTACCCCCTGTGGTGACTTAATCACCACACCAATTCCAGTTAGACCGTTGGCTTTTGATCCATCGAACCACATTTGCCATGGTTCAATACTGACCATACCAAGATCCATTATCTCTTGGCTTTCTGTTTGACATGGATGGTCTGCTAACAAATAAGCTAAAACTTGTCCTTTCACTGCTTTTTTTGGGACATATTCTAGATGAAATTATGATAAAGCTAGTATCCATTTGCCAATTCTTCCTCTCAACATAAGTCTAGACAACATATATTTAACCAAATCTGTGGTTGCAATTACCAAGACAGTTATAGGCAAAAGATAGTATCTTAGTTTTGTTTCAGCAAAATACAATGCATGGCACAACTTTTCTACAGCTGAATATTTACATTCACAAGAATTTAAGAACCTACTAAGGTAATAAACTGCTTGCTCTTTGCCTTCTTCATTGTCTTGGGCTAAGAAAACTCCCAGTGAATCTTCTACTGCAGCCAACTTCAAGGGCTTATCACCCTTTGGTGGCATCAACACTAGAGGCTTGGCCAAATAGGCTTTGATTCCTTCGAAAGCAGTTTGATGCTCTGCTATCCACACAAAATCCTCTTCATCTTTCAACCTCAATAAGGAAGAAAATACTTTAGTTTTCCCTGCAGTATTAGAAATAAATCTTCGAAAAAAATTAACCTGCCCAAGGAATTTTTGTACTTCTTTCTTACTTGATGGAGGCCTGGCTTCAATGATAGCTTTGGCTTTGTTTTGATCAATTTGTATTCCCTTCTTGTGTACTACATAGCCCAAGAAGTTTCCAGCTGATACGCCAAAAGCACATTTGAGAGGATTAAGCTTCAACTTGAACTTTCTCATTCTGTCAAAAGCTGCTTCCAAGTGAAACAAATGTTCCTTCATGGATTGGGACTTCACTACAATGTCATCAATGTAACACTCTAAATATCCTTCAATGAGATCATGAAACATAGTGTTCATAGCCCTTTGATATATAGCCCCAGCATTCTTCAGACCGAATGGCATTTTAACCCATTCGAAAGTGCCAATGTTCCCAGGACATATGAATGCTATCTTATGGATATCCTCTTCTGCAATGCAGATTTGATTATAACCAGAGTGCCCATCCATCATTGATAAAATCTTGTGCCCTGCTGAACTATCCACCAATAAATCTACTATGGGCATGGGATACTCATCTTTTGGAGTTGCTAAATTCAGGTTTCTAAAATCGATGCATACCTTATTTTACCATTCTTCTTAACTACAGGCACAATATTGGATAGCCATTCAACATACATGGTTCTCCTAATGAAGCCTGCCTTAAGGAGCCTAAGAATTTCCTCCTTGACCTTCTGAATCACTTCAAGACTTATCCTTCTTGGTTTTGCTTGTATGGCATGAAATTAGGCTTCATAAGGAGCCTATGTTCTACTAATGACCTATCCAATCTTGGCAGTTCATTATAAGACCATGCAAAACAATATTTATACCTCTTTAAGACCACCAACAACTGGTCCCTATCAAGAGCACTTAACCAAGCACTAATGTAGGTGGGTTGATGTGTAGAACATTCCCCTAAGTTAACCTCTTCCAAGGGGTCTTGTATCTAAGAACTCACTAATGCTTCTTTTTTGATTTCTTCTATCTTTGAAGCAATTTCCTTGCTTTGTTCTACTCCCAGTTTCTTTGATTCAATATCTTTGCCCTCCTTCTCATAGACAAAGTCTGTCCATAAGGTTTCTTCTTCCTATATCTCCTGGACTTTTGTTTCAATATCCAACGCACAGTATTTATCAAAGGCCAAAAGCCTAACCTGTTGCTGCTCCTGCTTACAGCCAACTATCATGGCTTCTTTCTCTTGCTCTTGAACCTTCTGAACTATTGATTTTATGTCCAATATTGAGAACTTAACTAAAGCCAAAGATTTGGCCTCCTGGGTTTCATCTTTTTGCCTACAACCAGGCATCATTGTCATCCTTGGCGACAAATTCTTCATCAGCACTTTCCTGGACTAAGTGCTTCAAGTGTGCTAATTCCTCATCAGCCGTCACTTTGGCTTATCTATCAGGTTTTCTCAGTATACTGAGTGGTGTCACTCCTTCAATATACAATTTGGCCTTTGCAAAGTCAGCACAAGCTATGAAAGGTTGAAGTTCTGCATTGATCTCCTCTGTCTCTCCATTGCACAAGGCCATCATTATCTTCTGATGTAGAGAGGAAGGCACACATTTGTTAGTGTGAATTCAGTCCCTATGAAATAGAGCATTATACTTAGCATTGATATCAATGACAAAAAATGTTGTCATGTAATCTCTGGTTCCTACTCTCAGGTTGATAGGTAAGATACCCTGAGTCATCTGTTTATCTTCAGCAAAACCAACAATGGTTGTGCTGGTTGGGATTAATCTGGGGTTCCTTTTCCCTAGTTTCTTCAAAGAAGATTTCAGAAACAAGTTCACCGTTGCTCCATTATCCACCATCACCCTATTCATCTGTATCCCGTCGAAAAAAGCCTTGACATACAAAGGCTTGACATGCTGTGTCATGGATTTTGTAGGATACTCAAAAGGATATGAGAGATTAATACTCACCTCTTCCTCACTCTCGTCTCCAGTTTCCATTGGTGTGGCCATTTCAGATTCATCTTGAACCATACTAACTTGTGAATCTTCACTAGAAATTGGAATCGAGTCAATCTCCTGACCTTCTTGGTTCCCATCTTCAGCCTGGAACTCCTATGGCAGTATTTGCACTATGTTTACTGATACTGGAGGAAACGAGCCAAACTGAACCTGTGGCTCCACCTGTTGCTTCTCCAAGCTAATTTGTTCAGTTACTTCAGAAACATCTTCCATGCTACACTCTGGCACTTCAGTACCAATGACTTCCTTCGAATGATCTATTCCTACTGGTTTTCTGACCAAAAACGTTTGTTCAGCCATAAAGGCTTCAAACATCTGCTCCTCAACCATCTCTTTCCTTTGGCCTAGGTCAGCTTCTCCCCCTATCTCACTGTCGCTTTCCATCAAAGCCTTTTCAAGACTTGCCAAACTGGATCTCTCCTTGGCTTTTAGTTCAGCATGAACTTTAGCCAACTGCTTCTTACTGAAACTCTTTATGTCCTGAGGAGTCAATTTTGGACTATGATCCAGCTTTGGACTTCCTCTTTCCTCTGTCTGGCCTTTTGGCTAGGCCAATGAAGAACTCTCCCCACTTTTTTTCAAATCCTTCTGGTACTGAGTGTACCTTCGTTGGATCTTCCTCCTTTGAGATCTAGAAATTACTGGAACCATATTTGGTTCCTTTGTTTTTGGATGCTTCAATAACATCCAATTATTTAGAGCCACCAAGGGAGGTTTAACCATCCTACCCTGGTCTCCAATAACACTTCTCTGGGTAAGGATTTCCTTAGGCTTGTTCTGCATGACAAACCAATCTAGAACCCCTAGTACCCATGAACTCATTAGCTCAGTTGTCGAACTATCTCTTTTTGCCTTTGAGGCCAGCTTCAAAGCTGCCTGTGGAGGCCACTGCTTAGCCCTGATCCCCTGTCTTGAGCTTAATTCAAGCCTTACATCAAGGTGGCTACTTTTCATCTTATCTGAGGCTGGTCTAGGGGGCTAATCTCTGGCCCTAATTCCATAACTTGAGCCCACTTCAGGCCTCCTCTCAAGATGATTGCCCTCCATCTTGTAATAGTTGGGTGGTCTGAATTCATGTAAAGGTCTCTTGCCCTTGGAATGCATTCTAGTGACTGTTGGTTCGGCCAAAAATGGCTGCTATCTAGGACCAGTCGGTTACGGCCTTTTGTTGTGAGCACTAGTTGGTTTAGAGCGCCTCTGCACATCTTTGTAATATGGCTTCCCATCAATTGGGAGCCCTTTCAACTATTTGTAACTTAACCTACACTTGGGACACATCCTTTGCATAACAGCTGCTTCTAAAGAGTCATCATCCAATGCCTCCTCACTAGAGTCCTCCCTCTGGTCTGCAAAGCCCTGCCCATTCGCTGGTGAATTTTTGGTATCTTTCTTAACAGTAGTCTGGCTGACAACATGCATCTGCACGTTAACCTCTTCCAATTCCTTCAGTGATAAGTTCTAGAATTCTGGCACAATAACATTGACTGCAGCTTCGTCAATCTCTGGGAATGGGTTAGTGTCAATCCCCATAGCCTTTTCTGCTTTGGTTGGGAACTTCAAACTCCCCTTTCGAATATGCTCTTGGATCCTATCCCAAAAAACAATATAGTTTTTAGTTGAATGAGACCATGAATTATGCCATTTATAATACATCTTTCCTTTAAGTTCTTCTAAGGAAGGAATTTTGACCCCCTTTGATAGTTTTAGGAAATTTGCAGCAAGCAAATGATCAAAAATGTCATATGCCTTTGTTAAATCAAAAGAATATTTCCTATGAAGGTCTTCCTTTTTAAACTACTAGTCAATTGTAGTGTCCTTATGAATTAATGCCTCACATATCACAAGCTCTTTCCCTATGATCTCTACTACATCAATTTCATAGTTAGGATCTCTATAATAGGTCTTGTATGATGCATTACTTTGATCTTGTTCTTCTTTGAGTAATAATTCATACCTAGACACCTTATAGATTAATTCCACTAAGTCTCGAAACTCCGTTGAATCAAACTTCTTTCGAAGCCTAAACGCTAAGCCATTTTGAGCCAATCTCACAAATTCAGGCTCTGGTAAAATGACTCTACATTTGTTTTGTGCTCTTTTGAATCTAGCAATAAATTAAACAGCCTTCTCATCAGGCCTTTGACTCAACCTTACCAAGTCTGCCATGGAAACCTCTAGCTCTGTTTGGAAGAATTATGCATGAAATGCCTCCTCCATTTGTTGCCAATTTTGGATAGAGCTTGGTGTAAGGTTAATATACCATACAAAAGCTACCCCAGTTAGAGAATTTGGAAAAAGTCTTAACTTCATGTACTCATTATTAGTAAATTCACCACATTGGGCAACGAGCCTAGCAATATGTTCTACTGTTGACTGGTTTCCATTCCCATAAAAAGAACAAAGTCTGGTATTCTAAACCCTCTAGGGTATTCATGTACCCTATCCATCCATTCTGGATATGGTTTCCTGTACACAGGAGTTTGAACCCCCCGAGCCATAGGTCCACACATTTCTCTAACAATATTAGCAATTTGGTCCCTAGGGACCATATTTTGTGCTTGTTGAACCACCACTGGAAGAACAAACACAAGATTTGGTGGAAAACCTTGTGTCGGAGGTCCTCTTGGTCCATAGGGAGGTATATTTGGGACTGGCTGTCCCTGTGGTGCTAGTTGCTGTTGAGGGTATGGTTGACCTCTCCGAGCCTGTCCTGCGAAAGGACCTGCGAAAGGTGCTGGAATAGGTGTTGTGTCTCTTCCAGCTGCAGGAAACCCTTCCAACCCCCCGGGTACAAATTCGAACAAAGGATTAGTGAAACCCCTTGTGCCAAGTGTGGCTTCGAACATGGGATTTGGAAACATCCTTATGCCATTTTCTTATGTTGGCCCAAATCCACCGATTTGCATGGCTTTACTGTTAAGTAATGAGGCATTTTGATTTATCATAGGCCTTTAAAGAGGCTCATACCAAGATTAAGGTGATGGTCTTTCATAATTTTGCTTACTAGTTTGACCATTAGTATGTCCATTACTTTGCATAGGCTGCTTATCTCTAGCCAATCATTGCTGAGGGACATTTGAAATTTCCTGTATAAGCCTTGTGTTAGTTGGTCGATGGGTATTCATCTGATCCATAAAGGATATTGCCCATCTTTCTATTGTGTTCATTAACTGTTGTCCCATGGCATCTACTAGGCCTCCCCACAGATTCATTGGCTTAGTAGAGGGAATAGTCGATGGTCCAATTCCATGGTCTCGTCCACTATTTTGGACACATGGTGCATGTTCTGCATTACTAGTCTGTTCGACCATAGGTTCTGATGAGATAGGTGCTTCCATAGGATGTGTTATCACATTATCCTCTGGATTAGGTATTTCTACCTCTCCCTCCACACCTTCTTCCAAACGTTCATTTTCTCCTCGTCTCCTACATCTAGCCATTTCAATGAGTCCCACTGGGCATGCCAAAAATATATGTTGGCTTTTTGGCTTTCGAAGGTTAGTTTTGTAATTTTAAGTGTGCCAGCAAGGATCAATTAGTCCTTACAGAAGATTAATTGCCAACCAATTAAAGGACAATTGTGTTTTAGTTTTTTTAGCCTCAATGAAGAGAACTTTTACTGGTGGCTTGTTTAGGAGAATTTAGTAAACAACAATTAAATAAAGAACAATTACAGCATTTCATTAAGTAAAAAATGAAAAAACTTACAATGATCTGACCCAACCTCGTGAAAGTTTACAGTAACAAACTATTTGAAACTACTCCTATGAATGAAGTGCAATACAAGAATTTGAAGTACAAAAATGTAAAGAACTATAAAACTGGAAGGAAATAAAGTAAATAAACTTGTTTTTTTATCTGAGTCTGGATCCTTCTTTCTGGGGCCTCCTCTGCTATTTATACTTCTCAATGATAACCGTCGAAATGGACTTCTAACTGTTGAAACCTCCCTTCATGATTTTTGATCATGCTCTCTCACAGTTAACTCCACTACGCCATGTTTGCAGTTAGACTTCCCCTCTGATTTTGAATTTGAACCTTGTGAGTAACCGTTAGGCCACATCATCTTATATCGCTCAATCATTCCAATGCTACGTAGACCCATTATTACCAATATGGGCTGACACGTGTTTGACTGTGGTTGGCAATTTATATTACTTTCCTAAATTGCCCTTCTCATGCCGCGTGTTAAATTGTGATTGGCTTATACATTTTATACAGCCAACATTAGATAGTTGGCCAATAGTAAGAATGTCTTCGAAGCAGCCATCTTATCTTCACACCAGGCTAATGAGGACCACAGATGCCTTCATGTACCTCAGCCATGGCTATCAATGAGCCAAACTGAACCTGTGGCTCCACCTATTGCTTCTCCAAGCTAATTTGTTCAGTTACTTCGGAAACATCTTCCATGCTACACTCTGGCACTTCAGTACCAATGACTTCCTTCAAATGATCTATTCCTACTGGTTTTCCGACCAGAAACGTCTGTTCAGCCATAAAGGCTTCAAACATCTCCTCCTCAACTATCTTTTTCCTTTGGTCTAGGTCAGCTTCTCCCCTTGTCTCACTGTTGCTTTCCATCAAAGCCTTTTCAAGACTTGCCAAACTGGATCTCTCCTTGGCTTTTAGTTCAGCATGAACTTTAGCCAACTGCTCCTTACTGAAACTCCTTATGTCCTGAGGAGTCGATTTTGGACTATGATCCAACTTTGAACTTCCTATTTCCTCTGGCTCTAATTCCATAACTTGAGCCCACTTCAGGCCTCCTATCAGGATGATTGCCCTTCATCCTGTAATAGTTGGGTGGTCTGAACTCATATAGAGGTCTCTTGCCCTTGGAATGCATTCTAGTGCCTGTTGGTTCAGCCAAGAATGGCTACTGTCTAGGACCATTTGGGTACGGCCGGTCTGCATTGACCTCCTCTGTCTCTCCATTGCACAAGGCCATCATTATCTTCTGATGTAGAGAGGAAAGCACACATTTGTTGGTGTGAATCCAGTCCCTACCAAGTAGAGCATTATACTTAGCATTGCTGTCAATAACAAAAAATGCTGTCAAGAAATCTCTGGTTCCTATGCTTAGGTTAATGGGCAAGATACCCTGAGCCATCTGTTTATCTCTAGCAAAACCAGCAATGGTTGGCCAAGCCAAAAGAAGAGACGGTTGTCTTCTTTTTCTTTTTCTTCTGCAGTGGTATTTCCTGCTCTTTCTCTGTCTCTTCCTCTACAATCTGAGACTCAAACTCTTTAGGAGTGAATAGTAGTTTTCTTTTCTTTTTCTGTTGGTGTTTGTCTTTGAGAACAACCAGAGCTTCAACTCTCTTTGGAGATTCTTCTTGTGGAGACCCTACACCAAGTAGTATGAATATGAAGGAAACAAACAGAATATTCTGAAAGGAATGAAACCTAAAAGTGCATACCCTTCTTCGAAGCAGCTCTGGTAACTCTGGAAGAAGGGAGTGAGACTGCAGGAATAGTCTTAGTAGTAGTAAAAGGAGAAGGGATGGTCCCAGTTTCTTTTGGTTGAACCTTAGAAGGCACATCTAGCCCTACTAGTAAATCATAAGGATGTATTGCTAGATGTACTTCCATATTAACTGTCTACCAATTTTGAAATCTTTTTAAAACTGAGCCAGAGGGGAGGAATGGAGTAAATTTAAACTCACTCAAATCTTTCAACAGTTTAAATGTTGCCTCCTCTAGCTTAGGTTTGGGTACTCTCAGGTCTCTAGCTGTAAGATGGGTATTCGAGAGACTGCAGAGTGGAATGGGAATTTCTTAGGTAAGCCCAAATTGCCTTGCAAACTGGGAGAGGCAGTATACCTCAGATATGCACTTATAAGCTCGAAGGTTTAAAATACCAATAAAAAGTTCCCTCGGCAACAAGATAGAACCCCAGATTAATCCCAACCAACACAACTATTGCTGGTTTTGCTGGAGATAAACAGATGGCTCAGGGTATCTTGCCCATCAACCTGAGCATAGGAACCATAGACTGCATGACATCATTTTTTGTGATTGACAGCAATGCTAAGTATAATGCTCTACTTGGTAGGGACTGGATTCACACCAACAAATGTGTGTCTTCCTCGCTACATCAGAAGATAATGATGGTCTTGTGCAATGGAGAGACAGAGGAGATCAATACAGACCAGCCCAAAATCGACTCCTCAGGACATAAAGAGTTTTAGTAAGGAGCAGTTGGCTAAAGTTCATGCTGAACTAAAAGCCAAGGAGAGATCCAGTTTGGCAAGTCTTGAAAAGGTTTTGATGGAAAGCGACAGTGAGACAGGGGGAGAAGCTGACCAGACCTCCATAGGAAATATTATTTTGATTTAACAAAGGCAGATGACATTTTTGATCATTTGCTTGCTGCAAATTTCCTAAAGCTACCAAAGAGGGTCAAAATTCCTTCCCCAGAAGAACTTAAAGGAAAGATGTATTGTAAATGGCATAATTCTTGGTTTCATTCAACTAAAAACTGTATTGTTTTTCGGGACAAGATCCAAAAGCATATTCGAAAGAGGAGTTTGAAGTTCCTCACCAGCGAATGGGCAGAGCTTTGTAGACCAGAGGGAGGACTCTAGTAAGGAGGCACTGGATGATGACTCTTTAGAAGTAGCTGTCATGCAAAGGATGTGTCCCAAGTGTAGGTTAAGTTACAAATGGTTGAAAGGGCTCCCAATTGATGGGAAGCAGTATTACAAAGATGTGCAAAGGCGTCCATTGTAACACCCCACTTTTTTTAATTACTCGGAATCCATTACCAAATTCATTAAATTAAATCAATTTCAGAGATAACATGCAAAACATCCTTACATCACGAGGAGGAATAAATCAAATTCTCTCATTCGAATATTAAATGAATGCAACATAAGTATATCTAAATAAATTGCCCGAAGGCTTACATCTTAAAAAGTAGGAAGAGGGTTTAACCCTTTTACATCAATGGCATTCCGCCTACAAATAAAAGACCCTGGCGAAGTGTAAAGAAGATCCATGACCTTGAAACACTTCTCGATGTTCACCTGAAAAAGGATTAGCAACGTGGGATGAACATAATGTCCAGTAGGGATCTCAACATGATCCTAAACAATAACAACTTACAGATAGCTATAATCATGAATGCTTAGTCTCATACTGTACAAATAATGTGATGGTTTATACAGAAATATATGCATATAAGTACTTTTCTCAAAATCATTCATTTCATTCCATAACGTAAGCAAATCATCTTTCTTTCTTCTTATTACCTTTTCACCAAAATTAATATAACAATAACAATTTCTGAAAGAAAGAATTTCACTAAAATCTTTTTACGCTTTCTCCCACTTTCCAAACTTACACCTGATTTGACTCTTCAAAACATGTTCACAAGTATCCGATGTCCTTCACATTTCTTACTACCTCAATATAGTACTTACATCCATTTCCAACACATTCGTATCTATACATGTATACCTTTAGTACAAAAGGAAACAACAAGCAACCAATGACTATTTACTCAACAAATGAGGCAACTCGGCCTTCTCGAAACATAACCATCACAATCCACAATGAAATGCCAATTTACCAGACACCAGCTGGAAGGTAATGGTACCTCTGTCAATTCTCCAGGCACTAGCTGAAAGGTAATGATACCTCTCATTCTCAACACAGCCAATTCTCGAAGTGCTAGTTGGAAGGTAATGGTACCTCTCATTCTCAGCGCAGTATACATTTTCCAAACATCACTCATTCTTAGCGCAGTATACATTTTCCAAACATCACTTTATACAACAAGTATAATTAATTCGAGCGTGCTACATTCACTTAATCATTTCAACATTCACAATGTTATCCTCCACTATGACCAAGGTAAAAACCTGTAAACAAAATGTATTCAATACACGTAATACAATCATCCAATTTTCATGAGGCATTAAGTCCAACAACACAATAATGTTCCAAGGTTTTCAACTTCTACCAAGGTTCTTTCTTAATTTGCAAAGGAATTATAATTGTCTCTACATTCCAAGGTAAATTTCTAAAATTTCCAATCCACAATACACCAATTAGATATATACATATACATATATAAAATAAATGAAACTCATTTCCTTCATTTAACCAAAAACCCAATCCATGGATAATTAAATCAATACTTACTCAATTTCAACTTAACAAAAGTATAACCCAAAATTTTAATCTCATGATTAACTCTCTTTTTGCAATTTACAAGTTACCAATTAATTACACTCAACAATGAACAACCTAACACAAGGTAAAATGCTAAATTTCATAAGGCCCGACTAATCTCAAACTAATCAACAATTCATTATTCAAGTCCTTTAGTTCATAATATGATTATTTCACAATTTCAACCCTTTTTATCTATTAGGCATTATATAAAAAGAAATTTAGGGCTTCACCTCTTTCTCAACATAAACATGCTAGTCGCTCCCCAATTTAACCCAAACAACAACCAATTTCACAAAATTTCAATCTTAACTACCAAATCTTAGATCCTCCAACATGATTTTTTTGAAAAATGCATAACAACATGGTTTTTATGCAATAAAAACTTACCACATGTCTATCTATAGACAAGGCATTGAAAAAGATCAAGGAAATCCCTACATCAAAGAGAGAAGAGGAGAAAAACCCAAGAATCAACTTTGCCGGAATTCGATCTCCACCGGTCAAGACGAAGCCCTCGATATGCTCATCATTTTGGTATAAGGAACTAGTACCAAAATCTCAATGGATTTCTTAAGATCAAAGAAAATGCAAAGTTTTGAGGGTTTGGACAGAGAGAGATGAGAGAAAAAGAGAGAAAGATTGTAGAGAGAGAGAGAGAGATATAATCAGAAATGAGTAAAAATGAGGCAACATATGCAATACATAGCTGAAATGCACAAAAAACGAGACTGAACACGCGTCTAGCCATACGCAGGCGCCTCTCCCAAGACATGCAGAAGCGGCTCTGACGCAGCCTTCAACTCAAGACGTACCGGTTTTGCACTCAGATATAATGCAGTGTTGCACACACAGCCTTCCCCTTATTTCCTGCATGTGCAGTCCCTCTCCGGCATATGCGGCCCAAGGCCTTGCACATGCGACCCTGGCCCTCCATCTCGAAAGATCTTCAACTCAACTCCCGATACTCCGGACCCAACCTCGCTCCCTCCGAAACAAGAGAAAACTCGAAATTGAAACAAACAAGAACGAAAATTTTGAGGAGAAGTTTTCAAAAGTGACGAGCCCAAACATTGACAGAACCACGCTTTAAAACCTAACATTTTAACGAAAGTAAATCTGACATAACTCAAGAGAACAAGACAACTTACGTACCGGTCATCATTGGAGCAGAAAAAGAAACTACTTTTTATCAAATTTAAATTTGATGACAGTTTTGATACGCCGTTGAAGATGGTCTTAGCAGTACATATATTATGTGCATTCTACTAAAAAAATATATAATTTTATTATAAAAATTTATAATATTAACCATAAAATGTATAATCTCTTCATAAATTGGCACAATAAAATTTTGTAATTAATATTGCAAAAATGTGTGACTTGATTATGATTTTTTTTACGTCAATTTATAACGAGATTGCTCATTTTGTTGTTGATGTTACGAAATTTTATAATAAAATTGTACTCTTTGTAGAAGGGGGCATATGATATAGCATTTCCCATCCCATTTATGTATATCAAGCAAAATGTAAATGTTATATGAAACATAGACTTGGGTGCAAAATATTAAAATAAATAAAATAATCAATTAATTATATTTTTAGTTCCCAAATATAAATTTTGTATTTAATTTTTAATGTTTAAATTGTATTAATTTAATTTTCAGTATATAAAATTATTTTCATTTGGCCTTCAATATACAAAAAAAAATATATTTAAACATAATCTCTCAAATGTCCATTAAAAAAACTAGATTGGGAAAGAAGATGCATGGAGAGAGAGAGAGAGAGAGAGGGCCAGGTGGTAGGTGCATGTGGTGGGACATTATACTCATATTATGGGGTGTTTTGGTAATATACTTTAAAAATAAAAAAATAAAAAGAGATTGAAAATCAACTTTTAATTCATTTTGTGTCGCATCACCTTTCAAATAAAATAGTAAAAAAAGTTTAAAAAATTAAATAGCTAGCTTTTAATCATCTTCCCAAAACACCTCTATGTTATTTTATTTTCTCTGAAAACTTAGGATTTATATAATATCTAAAATATTTGTTTTTATTGAATTTAATGATTAAAATTTTTCTTTTTTTATTGATTTTATTTTAAAAAAATAAATAAATAGTTTAAATTGAAAATAAATAAAAAGTTCAGACTTTAAAGTGATAAAATTAAAATTTCAAGGTTTATTTTATTACAAGGATCAAATTTTAGAATTTTTTTTTATTTTTTTATTTTATAATTTCTCCTATTTGTATTTAACACATACCTTAACATCTCTATTGTAACGCCACTTACTCACTAAATTAACAAATCTTAACATACAAAATTGCACTTCACTTTTATAATTTTTTGTTATATAACACAACTATACAAAATTTTAACATTTCTATTAGAAATGCTCTTATTGCATGGATAAGGATTATAAATTTTTTTCCAATTCAAATAGTGTTGGATTGATGGGTTTTTCAACACCAACCAGTATCTTCCTGAGAAAAAAGCAAAAAAGATTAGTGTGGAAAGAAATGCACCACTAGCAGACATTCAATGAAGGGTGTTTGGGATTGATTATTTATTTATTAGTGAATTTTTTTTAAAAAAAATTAGATTTAAATTTATGGATTTTATCCAATTAGACGGATATTAAACAAAAATTGGAAAAAAAGTCCATAAAGGATATTTAAAAAAAGAATAAAAAATAATTGACTTTTTTAGTTTATTTTAGTGTTTAGTGAATTTTTTTTTAATATTTTAAATTCGTCTAAACAAGTCCTAAAATGCAAAAAATGTTGACATAACTTTGAAAAAAAAGATACTTAAAGACAAAAAATGTTTTTTAAAAAAAAAATTTGACTTTCCTAAATATATGCCAAACACCCCATGAGGTAATTTAAACTAACTTTCTTTGACATTTGGAAAAAAAAAAAAAATACATCAACTTCTATAAGTTTAATATAATTACACTTAAAAGCTTATAAGATTTTAAAGCATCGAAAACTTGTCTCACTTTCATCAGTATATCACTACTATAATATTGCCATCTTTTTTACTTAAAAAAATATACCTTGCCTTTATTTATCCTTATATGTATATGTCATTTGCATGAGTTCCACCTGTTTTGATTTTAAAAGTTGATGTAATTTGTAAAGTATGTTATTTTATTGTATTTTTTTTAAATTCAAAAGTAACCAATGTAATTTACCCAAGTTTGATGGAGTAATGTTAAAAACTCACATTTTAAGATCACAAATTTACTTATAATTTCACCCACAATGATGTAACAAAGAAGGTAGGCTTTATATAATTGAGCGAGTAACTAATCAAAAATTGACACTTATCATACTTTTTCAGTGTATGTCAAATTGTGAGAACTTTTTGTGAGTCTCAAACATTTTCCAATTTTGATGTCACCAATAGCAAGTAATGGAGAGCCTTTGAAATTTTACACCAAGTTCGTAGTCATGTCACAAATAAATTTAAATCATTTATTTATGGAAAAATGATTGGGAGCACTAAAAGGGGATCACTAAATGGAGCACTAATGATGTGGCAGTGGGCCCTGCCCACTTTTTATGCCTTATTTTTATTTTTTTATTATTTTTTTTTGTCATTCCCAATGTATTAGTGCTATTAGTGATGTATTTTTTAGTGGTCTAAATCATTGTTGTTTACACCTACCATCTTTCAATTTTTTTTATTTATTTATTACACATTTATCCCTTAATTAAATTATTCTTTTGGACAAAATTCTAACCCTAATTTGTAAGTACATAACACCAACCACCGGCCCCACCTACAGCTCACCTCCAACTCCAGCTTCGGCACCAAACCCTCCCCAGCCACCGATGCCAACCATAAAATGCACAAGATGAATTGAAGGTGGGAACCATGAATCTATTCACTGAATTTAATAGCTGCAGATAAAGGCAGAACAAACTGTAATTCCAAATCCAATAACAACTCCCCATGCTACAAGTAGAGCCAGAGATATATGAGAATCCCATGCTAGACATAATTACGTAACGCTGACAATGAAACTTGCTGATGAAAAGAATTGCGTTATAAATTTGACGCTCAATCAAGTCAAGGAAAAATTAAATTCCAAAAATCTGAGGTCTAAAATAATTTTGTTAATATGGAGCCTTCTAGTTTTATCTAGGACTTCTTTTTATGAAATTATAAAGCATCTTTATAGTTCTATTGTTCGCTTGTTTTCTCTAATGCACAGTGGTTGCCTTTAGTAAAATCTACAACACAGCTATACAAAAATAAGAATTAAAAAAAATAATAATAATAAATTCAAAACCATAATGCAGGATAACTTTTGGGGGGAATGTTGGACAACAGTCACATGACTCACATTGCTGAAACAAGCTCAAATTAGTTTTTTTGTGCTTTTGGTAGCATATGAATGACAGATATAATTGTAATTGGTTTTCAATTTATCCTAATTTTGACTCTACCATTGATTGTGGTTTTGTTTGGTCTCTTTTTAATTTGTGAACACCAGTGTTCAACTGTTTCTGTCCACTCGACTCTAGTGGATTGGAAAGATAATGCTGCTGTGGTTGTGTGTTGTCCTGGAAATCCATCTGTTGATGTGTGGATGATAGACAATCGTTGTGGCAGTGAGAGCAATTGGTGTAAGAAATTTGTGATTGGACCAGTTTTGGGTGTTGAACCATTTTGGTTGTTGCAATGGACGAAGAATGGTGAGATTATGGCAGCAGATGCATGGGGAAGGATATTCTTGTACAACCCCCGAAATGGAGAGATTAAAGATATTCCAATCGATGGAGTTCAGTTCGAAGTTTTTCACTATGTAGAGAGCTTGGTTTCTATCATAGGATTCAGACTACAAGAACTGAACAATCAGCACTGATGTTCTACAAAGGTCAATTCGTCACTCAATCAGATAAATAAATCGAGCATTATTGAGTGACTCACATTGCTGAAACAAACTAAAATAATACTACAGATGTTCACAAATTAAAAAGAGACCAAACAAAACCACAATCAATGGTAGAGTCAATTGAAAAAACCAATTACAATTATATCTGTCATTCATATGCTACCAAAAGCGGAAAAAAACTAATTTCCAATGCTATGTAAACTGTAAAGGACAATAGCCTTCTATAAACCAAATGCATTGCAGCAAGTAGAATAAACAAATGCTCGAGTTATTTATCTGAATGAATGACGAATTGACCTTTGTGGAACATCAGTGCTGATTGTTCAGTTCTTGTTGTCTGAATCCTTCGATAGAAACCAAACTCTCTACATAGTGAAAAGCTTCGAACAGAACTCCATGGATTGGAATATCTTTAGTGTCTCCATTTCGGGCGTTGTACAAGAATATCCTTTCCCCTGCTTCTGCTACTATAATCTCACCATTCTTCGTGCATTGCAACACCCAAAATCGTTCAACACCCAAAACCGGTCCAATCACAAATTTCTTACACCAATTGCTCTCACCGCCACAACGATCCTCTATCATCCACACATCAAAAAATGGGCTGCCAGGACACAACACAACCACAGCAGCATTATCTTTCCAATCCATTAGTTTCCAGTGGACAAGAGTCCCGATGTAGGACCCAGAAAAATCGAACCCCGGCAACATGACAAAAGCCTCATTTTGAACATCAAACCATGTGAAGCGAAAACAATGATTTGAAGGAGTTGCGAGCAATCAATAGGGAGTTCCATTGACAATCGCCTCACAAGACAATTTATGGGTATAAAAGTGCAAATCCATCCCCCGAATCTCTCTCCAACAATCAGAAATTGCAGAGTAGACCTCGACTCGGATCCGTAAATTGAAAGAAACTATCCTGACGACCTTGTAGTCACTGGAAGAAGTAGTAGAATGGAATCCGAATCCGAACCCGAGAGAGAGGTGAAAAAACGTAGGAGGAATTTGGAAGGTGGGAGAGGGGAGAGATTTGAAGAGTTTGGTAGCGGGGTTCCAGAGGAGGAGGATGATGCGTCGATGGAAATGGAGTGGATGGTTCGAGAGACGGAGACAGAGACAGAGGAGGCCATTGATGGAGCCGATTAGTTGTAGATTGCGAGTGTGGTTGGACCAGGGGTGGACCAGATTGACAGGGTTTTGAGACGATGAGGGTGATCGTAACAGAGAGAGGGAGGTGGTGGTGCGGCGTTTGAAGGTGAAAATGGTGGCGGTGGTGGTGGGGGTGCTGTGGTGGAGGAGGTGGGAGGCGATGAAGGTAGGGTTAGAGATGAGGTGGCGGAAGGTTTTGCATACGCACCTGAATCTAACGAGAGATTTGACAGGGAGACGATTGAAAATGTCGACGATGATGTCCATGGGGAGAGAGATTGTAGTCCGAAGACGATGACATTGCATCATCGGTGGCCTCTGTATTTCTTTCTTGATTCGCCATTGTTGCTTCTTTCCAAGAATGGGAATACAGAGAGAAGAGAGAGGAAGGGTTTTGAGAGAGGTTTTACACACAAGATCAAGAAATGAATAGAAACAGACCCCAACCAACTCCAGAAAAAGTGGGTTAGTTAGAGCAGTTTGTATATGTAGACTGTAGTGCACCAAAGACACGTTATTGGTCGTTGTTGGCACCGTTACGCGTATCCTAACAGTTGTGATTGGTGTATCACGTAACAAAAAATAATTTTTCTGGACAGAAAAAATTATTCGTTGGTCTTATGGCATCAGGTAACTATATCTTAAGTTAATCACAAATTTTTATGTTGCTTTATGGTCCTCAATCATTCAATTTGAAATAGTAAGTCATATTTTCTCCATCAATCACAATGCATAGCGCCACATAATACTTCCCTAGACCAACCACATGAAAAAATTATTAAGTTGTCATGTAGTGTCATATAATTATATTTCAAACCAATCACAAATTTTTATATCGCTCATATTTTTTAGGGAGACTTATTTATAAGTCCTTTTTCAGAACCTTATGTTAGATTAAGTCCTGTGTAATTTCTTATAGAGCCTTAAGTCCTATTTTCATAAGAATGTATTCCACAAGATCCTAATCTTTTTACCCCTATTTTCACACCTATACAAAGATCCTAATCAGCTCCTACGCCAAAACACGAAACAGAGAAATCCAAAAACCTCCTATACCCAATTCGAACCTCAATTATCAATCGAACAGCTAAAAATTCAACAAAAACACCTAACAAAAAAAAACTTTTACATAAATCAACAATTCATATAAACACGCACGCACGCACACAGAGAGAAAACAATAAGGCAGCCAAAGCATATATATGAATATTTGTGAATAATAGATTACCTGAGGATGTGAAGGAAGATGAAGAGCGAGAACCTTAAAGCGAGGAAAGATCAGAGATGAATCGATGCGTGAATAGCATCGTCTTCGTTCTTCGTCGTCGTAGGTGTGAAATCACTGGGCTTTTTTTGTTTTTGTTTTTGTGTGTTGCTGGATGATTCTAGACCTCTTCTATACATCTCACTGACCCTTGGAAAAGGCACAACGACAGCACAAACCCAACCTAGATTAGTTTTTTTTTTTTTTTTTTTTTTCTTTAATATCAGATTTTTTTTTTTCCCTTGATAAAACAGAGACAAATAGAAATGAACATTGTTAAATTTTACAATTAATAATACAAAATAAAAATATATTAAGATTATATATCTATTTCAAAACAAACGGATTAAAAAAATAAAAACTTATTAAGTTTGCGAAACGTAATGTGACACATTACGTTACATTTATGTAAATGTCACATTACATTTATATAGGTGTCACGCCACGCCACGCTTATGTAGGTGTCACGCCACGCTCATATTGCCACGTGTCACGCGTTACGCCACGCTTATGTAGATATGTCATGTTACGTTTATATAGGTGTCACGTTACGTTACGTTTATGTAGATATGTCACGTTACGTTTATATAGGTGTCACGTTACGTTTACGTAGGTGTCACGTTACGTTACGTTTATGTAGATATGTCACGTTACGTATAGGTGTCACGTTACGTTTATGTAGGTGTCACGTTACGTTACGTTTATATCAATTTCCCTATATATGATTTTATTATTAATTATGATATTAACAACTAATATTGAGGGTAAATATGTCAAGAAACTTCCCATAGGACTTATGGGAACATAAGTTCTTTTGTGGGACCAAATGTAGCACAAGTCTCCCTAATAGGACTTCTAAATAATTTTTCCTATTTTTTAATTATTTAATGTAAAATTATAAATCTTATCTCCTTTGCTAATCACAATACATACTTATAAAACGGCATGTGAAACTCAATCAGGATCCTCTGGAGTAATTTCTCTGGAGTGATCCCTGGAGTGAGTGATCCAACGGCTCAAATCGTTTTTGTTATTATCTTACCGGTAAGATATATTATCTTACCGGTAAGATATATTAATCAAAACGACGTCGTTTTGATTAAATTATATTATCTTACCGGTAAGATAATAACAAAAACAATTTGAGCCGTTGGATCACTCACTCCAGGGATCACTCCAGAGAAATTACTCTAGAGGATCCTGATTGTGTGAAACTACTCAATTTCACTGTCACCTAAGCAAGTCGGGACCACCACTAAATGGGGTTATTGTTTCTTCTCGTTGACCAAGGAACGAAAGCGGTTTAAGTTAAGCGACTAACTATGGTTGATTGGTTAAGTTTTGAATTTTTTTTTTTTTAATTTTTTATTTTTGTTAAAATGGGTTTGACAATCTAAATATTAAAAAAAATATTTTAATTCAAAAATCAAAAATAAAAAATATATTTTAAAATAATAAGAATTTTTTTTTCATTTTTTTGCTAATTAGTTTTTGATTTTTATGAAAATAAATTTGTAAATAAAATTTAAAAACTCAATCAAATAATGTGTACATTGCTCATCTATCTAATATTAGTGATAGGTTCACATATATCTTTTAAAGTATATTTAAAATATAAATCGTCTCGTATGATTTAAAAAATTATAAATATTTCTTTATAAGAATTTTTTATTAAACAGAAGTAATTAGAAAAATGAAACAGTTCCGATTGGTGGCTAGAAATTAGGAAGGCTCGAATGGCCCGAGTCCAAAACGGATTCGTTTTGGATTTTTTTTTTTTTTTTTTCTTTTTCTTTCTTGTTTTTCTGAAGATGAAGAAGATGTAGTTGATGAAGAAGAAGAAGAAGAAGAAGAGGAGAAGAGGAAGCTGGGGAACGCATAGACAAAGAATCAACAACAACATCTTCATCAACACATCATCTTCATCAACATCACCATCATCATCATCATCTTTAAAAAATAAATAAAAAATAAATAAAAAATCCTTTATCTTTAGATCCAGATCTATTATAGAAAAAAAATAAACAAATAAATAAATAAAATAAAATAAAAAATAAAGAGTAGAGAAAACAGAGCACCGCCATCGGCAGAGAGCGATCATTGTCGATCTTCCTGCTCTTCCTCCTACGTCATCGCCTCTTCTCTCTTCTCTCTCTCTCTCTCTCTCTCTCTCTCTCTCTCTTCCCTCTGTATTTGAAAGCAAGAAAAAAAAAAGAAAAAAAAATACCCAAAGCACCTATTTCGAGCTACAAAGTATTATTAAAAATGAAATTTGTAATTATTCTCATATATAATAATAAAATTATTTGAATTATTAATTAAAATATATTTTTAATATTATTAAAAATTATTAATTAATTTAATAAATTATTGACAAAAAAAATAATTTGTTATAAAATTAAAAACATGAAGGAAACTGATTGGAGTAGAGACCGTAATCAGAGAGAGAGAGAAGGTTGTGACAGAGATTTTACACAAAAAAAAATTGATTGGAGTAGAGACCCCAACCAAATGGAGTTCAGATAAAGTGGGTGCAGTACAGTTTGCGTGTGTAGTTCACCAAAACGACAGCGGATGACCGAATGCCATATTCACTGCCACCTAAGCAAATGGGGGCCACTGCTAATTGGGGTTGTTGTCTGTTTCTTCTCGTTTGACCAACGAACAAAATGAAATAAGCAAATATATTGGCCTGTTTGGCAAATGAGTTTTTACTTTTTAAAATAATTAATAATATAAAATATCATATGAAATTTATAATTATTTATTTTTTCTCTCATAAATATCACATTTAACTACAAAAAAAAAAAAAAAGTCTAATAATCTTTCTAAACATAAAAATTTTAACTTATTAAAATAGTCAAAAATTAAAATAACCTACTGAAATAATCAACTTCTCAAACGATACCATTGTTTTGTTTCACTTTTCCAAGATTTACTTTTCAAAAAATTAAAATTTTTATTTTTCATTATTTTTACTTGATTTTTTTTTTATATTTTAAGAAATTTTTTTAATTTATAAATACACTTAACATAAATATACTTAAAAAATATAATATTTGTAAAAAAAAAAGTTTTAAAAATTTACTAAATACCAAAAATACAAAAATAAAAAATAAAAATTTAGTATATTTTCGTAGTCTTGTGTATTTATTGATTGGTTAAAATAATTTCTTACAATTTTTTTTAGATACATTTAAGTAAAGTGCATCAAAAAAAGTAAAAAAATTGTTTAAAATTTTAAAAATATTCACTAAAAAAAAAAAACGAAAAATAAAAATTCAATTTCCAAAAAATCAATTTTTTTCTTTTTTTCTTTTTTTGTAAAATGGGTTTGACAAAATTAAGTATTAAAAAATATTTTTTAAAATTATAAATTTGATTTTAACTCAAAAAATAAAAGTACATTTTAAAATAATAAATATTGTTCAGTATGTTTGGTTTGAGTTTTTTGGATTAAGGTTTTTGAAAACTGAGTTTTTTAATTTTCGTGTTTTTTTGTTTTTAGTGAGTATTTTTTAAAATTTTAAACATTTTTTTTACTTTTTTAGATGCACCTTACTTAGATGTATCTAAAAAGTAAAAAATTTGTGAAAAAATATTTTAAAAAATTAATAAATACATAAAAATATAAAAATTATACTGAATTCTCCTTTTTTTTGTATTTTTGGTATTTAGTAAATTTTTAAGAGGTTTTTTTCACAAATTTTTTACTTTTTGGGTATATTTATGTTAGGTATGTCTAAAAAAATTTTAAATTGCTTAAAATATTAAAAAAATTTAGTTAAAAAAAAAAAAAAAACACACACACACAAAAAATAAGAAAGCAAAATTTTCTGAAAAATGTTTTTGGAAAGGACTAACCAAGCAAATTTTTTAAGGAAAAACAATTTAAAAATTAAATTTAAAAACTCAATCAAATAACATGTAAATTCCTCATCTATACATACATACATACATACATACATACATACATACATATGTATAAATATATAAGAATCATTTAGTTGCTTGAGATTCATCTTTTCTTTCTGATTTTGCCCTTTTGTTTTGAATAATTTACTAAAGGTAGCCTATATGTTGAGTGAAGATTTTTTTGTAATTACGCAAATATTTTTGGTCAATTATGCAACAGGCTTTTCGTAATTGCGCGAAGATTCTTGGTCAATTATGAAACATGTTTATCCGTAATTACGCAAACATTGTTGGTCAATTATGAAATATAAATCTTTTATTTTTGGGTAATTTACCAGCCAGTCTCCCTTTCTAGCCTTATTACCTATTTGGTCCTGACTTATAGTTTTATGTACTATTAAGCCCTTAGTTGCCTATAATACCCTCATTGAGGGGTGTTCACGAATCAGTTATGCATAGTTCAGGTGGCGGATTGGACTTGCCCGATTGGGTGCGAGTTAGGAAAAAATGAAACCACGTCCGCCCGCAATGCGGGTTGCACGGGTGGGTCGTGCAATTGTGCAGGCGGATATGGGCGATTTGTAAATTAGAATTTTTTTTTTATTTATTTGAAAATTTTATTCTTGGTTTTGCTTTTGGGGCCTTCTCCCCTTTCTGAGATATGCTTTTGGGTTAAAAAAAAAACAAAAAAACATAAAGCAAAACAAAAATTTCATGGGAACCAATTGGTTTGTTGATAGTGTGCTACTCACAAACTAGGTAAATTGACTCACAATCATTCCCAAGAAAAAAAAAATGACATCTCTTTTGTACAAACCACGTAACAAACTAGGTAAATTGCAAGCAACCCAAGTAACAAAACAAAACTGGACATACCAGGCCATCAAGCAAAGCAAATCCACAATCAACAAACCATAAATAATTGAAAATGGAGGATTTTAGATCTGGGACTCATACTTTGTGTAATGAAACACTTTTTTTTTTGTGTGTGCAGTTTCTACATTTTCTAGATCTAGAAATCTCCAGATTTAGTCTACGATTGGCGACAGCAACAAGGAGAAAATGAGGGGATGGCAGCAAGCAAACAATGGCATAGTTGGGTAATTGAAAGATGGAGTGGCGATGCGAGAGACGATGGCGTCACAGCGACGGGAGAGGAGAAAGATGGGGACGGGGAGGAGAGAAAAGAGACCATGAGTAAAGAGGCGACAGATGGTGGTGGTGACGGCGATGGAGAGGAGAGAAGAGAGAGGTCGGTGAGATAAGAGAGAGAAAGAAAGACAATGGCAAGAAGAGAGAGAGAGAGAGCTGGGTAGAGAGAGAGCAGGAAGAAGACCAAAGAAATGATTTTTTTGGATCAGTCTGGGAGTGGGTTTCTATTCAAAACAAAAAAATGTGGAAGTGGGGTTCTATTTTAAATATAATTTGTGAGCGGATACGATTCTCTGCGGGTAGGGTCAGGTCTGACCCGAACCCGATTTTGGGCTGAAAAATAGACCCGAACCCGCCCTATTTATGTATGCGAGTAGGGTCGAATTTGTGCTGGTAGAGTCGGTTTGGGCGGGTTGTGCGGATTGGATAAACCGTTGCCCACCCCTACCCTCATTGAATTTATTAATCATTAATTTTCTCAACTTTTATTAACTTCTCTCTCTTGATTATTTTTTTAGAACTCTTATTTTCTCTCTCTCTCTCTTTCTTTCTCTATAGAAAATACCATCACCGTTGCCATGGTCATGGCCATGGCCATCCACCTACTACCACCACCACCACCATCGTCTGTCATTGACCACCACCACCTTTGCCGGCCACTACCACCACCATCGTTCACCAACCATCTCCACCATCGCCAATCTATACTTCACCAACTCTAATTCACCGCTACTGTTTACCAACCACCTTCACCATCGCCGATTTACACTATGCCATCATCGATCTATACTTTGTTCTAGATCTACATTGATCTAGTTGTTTCTATTGTGAAATCAACTTCAAACGACTACAAACAATATTGATTCTCCAAATCTTGCCTTATACTCCATCCTAGATCTACATTAATCTAGTTGTTTCTACTGTGAAATCAACTTCAAACAACTACAGACAACATTGATTCTCCAAATCTTGCATCTCTTTCCCTCCCTCACTCTCTCTTTATTTCTCTCAAACCAAATCTATTGCAAACAAGGGTTTAATATATCAGTGATAAATTTATAACTAATATATGTCTTTGATCTTGTGTTGATTTTTTACAATAATGATGAGATTTTCTTTTTGTAATTTTTCAACAAATAGTCAGTGAGAAATGTATCAATGAATGTGTCTATCAGTGATAAATTTATTACTAAATATGTCTTCGAATCTGTGTTGATTTGTGACAATGATGACAAAATTTATTTATTTTTTAATTTTTTTAGCAAATAGTTAGTGAGAAATTTATGTGAAAGTGTCTATTAGTGATAAATTTATCACTGAATATGTCTTTGAATCTTTGTGTTGATTTGTAACGATGATAACGAGATTTTCTTTTTATAATTTTTTAACAACCAGTCAGTGAGAAATTTATTAGTGAATGTGTCTATCAGTGATAAATTTAACATTGAATATGTCTTTGAATTTTGTGTTGATTTGTGACAATGATGATGAGATTTTCTTTTTGTAATTTTTTAACAAACAATCAATGATAAATTTATCACTGAATATGTCTTTGAATCTTGTGTTGATTTTTGACGATAATGATAAGATTTTGTAATTTTTAACAAGCATACAGTGGTTAAATTTATTACTGAATGTGTCAATTATAAATTTTTTTACTAGATTTGTCTTTGATTCTTTGTGTTAATCTACGAATGTGAAGAATTATTTTATGGTAAGGATTCCTCATCTCTCCTTCATTTTCTTTATCTTTATTCTTCTCTTTTTCTCTTGTTGCCACCTTGTTTGAAGAGGTACTGGCGGTATTGACATAGTGGAGATGGAAATGGCCACACAAAAAATATTGTCAAAGTTCGAAGGTAGTTGTTGGAGGTTAGTAATGGTTGCCGGCAGTCAAAAGATGAAGGCCAAAGGAGTCATCGGAAGTCAATGATGCCGGCAGTCAGAAGTGGCCTTTGGTGACGGTTAAGAGAGAGAGATTCAAACAGTTGTGACAGAGAAAAAGAGTAGAATGGTTGAGTAATTTCTTTGTTTGGACTGAATATCAAGGGTAAAATGAGAAGATGTGCTAAATCTTTTTGAGTCAAGACCTCATAGGAATTAAGTCTGGTTCAAAGGACCGGCCCGTAACTCCCCCTTTATTTTTTAACAAATTATAAATACACCCATAAGGTTAGTTTAAAATATGAATCGGTCTTACAATATTAGAAATTACAACTTTCATTTATTATAAATTTTAATTTAACACAATACTCAGGGAGAAAAAAAAAATCCTATGCAATAATAAATTATCAAAATTATTTATTGAAAAATATTTCTCATATCATTAAAAACTGTTAATTGACATAATGATTTATTTATTAAAAAAAATGATTAACTAAAAAATATTTTTCATATCATTAAAAATTGTTAATTTATTTAATGATTTACTTATTAATAAAATTAGTCATTTGTATATATAGGTATTTTCTTCTACTTCTTTATTAGTTCAATAAATTATCTTAGTAGTCTTTTTTAGATGAGAGGATGATCTTAGTATTTGTTTTATATTTATCTATTGAGAAAAGTTACACACCATAATTTATTTATTTTTATAAATTTGGAAGAAATATTAAAAACTCATAAATTCACACAAAATGATATGATAATATAATTAGAGTCTACATTATTGGGTGTATAATAAAACTAAAAATAATATGTATCATACTATATAATTCTATCATTTATCTAATGATTTGTTCTATTCAATTTCATAAAATAATATTTTAATTTTTAAAAATTTATCAAAATACAAAACTTAAATATATTGTAATAATAGCACCTATCTTTTGAAACTTGCATATATATATTAGGGATGACTGCACACAGTAAGTATGCACAAATTTATATTTAAAATAAGCAGTCGATAAATGAAAAATATGAGTTGATTTTACAATGCTACTTTTGAAAAAAGGTTAATCAGTGAAAATCATACAATTGTGAGACCATATGTTATTTAATTAAAGATTTAATCTTTTTTGTGATAAAAACAAGAGTTGAAAGTCACTAAAATTTCACAAAGAAAATTGGCCAAAAAAATTCTTAGAAAGTCAATGATGGTTTGTGACAACAAGGTGAACAGATGTGACATTACACAAATATATGACGCGTGCATAGATAGATAACATGTATACAAAGGTAATATTTGAACATGTGACATTGGACAGGCCAATGTCGTTTTGGCCCAAAAAGATTTAAGTCTAAACATATTGACCCAAAAAAATTCACAAATGAACCTATGGACTAAGTACCTTCTGAAGAAGGAAAAAAAAAACAAAACAAAACAAAAAATTAACCATGCCACACAATTTTGGTTTCCCAAACTGCCCATGAAATTTAGATGACTATTAATCACTTCTTAAAATCAATCCATATTTCTCATCCAACAATTGTCCAAAAATTTAAATATAAAATTGCATATATTCATAGCGTGGTATCACTGTTGCATTGATTTTTTATTTTTTATTTTCGGGTCCATATCTTGGGTAAAAGGTCCCAACAGGACTAGATTCCACAACAATTACCCAAAAAATAAATCAATTCAACAAAATAAGAGGATTATAAAAATCATACCAAACCAAGCCAAGGTTTAACTGTAACGCCCTCAAAAAAATCATACATAAAACCCATTACTTTAAACATGCATTGATAGAGGAGAAACCAATCAATTTCATTCATCAGGGTAGTTCTTACAAAAGTATTACATGTTAACAACAAAAGCAAATGCCCTACGGGCTTACAGCTTTCCAAGTTAACACTTGGTTACACAGAAGAAGAGTACTAACTCTATACAAAAGAAGCCCTTGGCTTAATAAACATGTAATACAAACAAAATACACAAAAAGAGTCTTCGACTCTCATCATCATCCAAGCTATGCCCTTGGAGGTGGCATGCTACCTGTACCTGAAAATGGTGTCCCATAAAGGGTGAGCCAACGCCCAATAGAGATATGCTAAACACAATATGAGCAGTAACTAAGACATCAACAATTGATAAATGTTTAACTCACATAGATCAATTTATAATTCCATTTCCATTACATGACAACCGTGTTCATACCTCATTTCAGTTTCCATTTCTCATCATTTTCTCAATTTACATCGACGGCTCAGGACCTGGCCAACCACTTATAAGGGACAGTGACTCATGCTAGACACTTCCCGTTTTACAATAGATAAACATACTAGTTGTATCAACATCTCAACAGATAAGCATACAAGTTGTATCCACATTACAACAGATACGCATATTAGCTATATCAACACTTCCAAGGATAAGCATATGAGCTGTATCAACACTTCCATAGATAAGCATATTAGCTGTATCAACACATTAACTGACAAGCATATGAGCTGTATCAGTGGAGTCCATCCCCTATCTCCTCCCAATCAACATCCGATTTAGAGGTCCATTCCCTATCTTCCCCTAAACCGTGGAGTACATCCCCTATCTCCTCCCACACACACAATGTATACACATATAAGTCATATACACAATCAATCAATACATAATGATAATGTATTCTATCAATCGTCATACTCTATGACATAGCCAATCGATTAGTTTTAGTTTGTCTAATCATCATGCATTGTCTACAACAATCAAAACTACCCTCCACCGGTAGCCCAAGCAGTTATTTCTAAATAGATAATAAAAGCTCCAACAGATAAAATATCAATATTTTCGAAAATGAGCGATGTATAAATCCAACTCCACCATTCCACAATATAACGAACCAATTTCATTATTTACAACTCAATTCCCGATAACAAAAACTTTCCCAAAGTAATTATGGCAATTAACTTATATAACAAATTAGGGCTTTCTCCCCTATTCCTCATTGTTCATTCCAAGGTTCAATACTCAACAACCGACCACTAGAACATCATTTTGAAACTCAAAATACATCTTTAAGAATCAAAACAACAAAACCCTCATTCATGCTTTTTGAAACCCTAAGTCCCAAATCAAACCATTTAAGCAATAGACTCGAAATCTATGTTAAAACCCATAAGAGTGAGTAGGAATCCCTACCTCAAGAGATGATATTCAATGGAGAAGATGACGAAAACGAAGTTGCTCCAAATCACAAGTTTTACGGATCAAAATAGAGCCCTCGACGATCAACAACTTTTTTGTAAAGGCCAAAGATGAGCAAATCACTCCTACTAGATCAATACCTAGAGAGAAGGTAGAGTCCTAGAGTGAGAAGCTCAACAATGGTGCTTTTGGAAAAGTAGGAGAGAGAAGAGGATGTGAAAAAGTGATTTAAAAAGTCAAAAAACTCCCGCCGCCCATTCCACGCCGAAGGCCCAACCCTTATACAGAAAATGATGGGTGTATACTGCGCCCAAACCCCGCCGAGGACAAGCCAAAACCTGGGCAACTAGACTTGGTTCTAAAGCTCAACCAACCTGCTCCAAACCTTCCCAACACAACCGAAGACTCAAATATAAAGAGTAAAGGATGTAAACAAGATATACACAACAACCAACTCCACGGAGCCTAAGTCCGGATACAACAAATAAAGAAAAGGGAAACCGGGATCGCTATATTAACTCTCATCAAATGAGATCGGCTACATGAATCATTTTTCTCTACTTAACTCTATCAAAGGCCATTGATTAGTCAAATTAAAAAGATTTATATCTCTATTTACTACTCTAACCCATGTTAATCTAGGTCTATCCCTTCTCCTAACATTTTCTTCTACCGTCACTATATTGTATCTCTTCATTACTGCCTCTATTGGTCTTCATTATATATGACCAAACCATCTCAGTCTATTCTCTCTCATCTAATCTTCTATTGGTACAAATTTTACCCATTTAAGAATGTACTCATTCATAGCTCTGTCTTTTCTAATCTTGCCATACATTTACCTTAGCATTCTCATCTCAGCAACACTCATCTTATTTACATATTGTTTCTTAGTTGCCCAACATTCCGTCCTATAACAGCATTGTTGATCTAATAATCATTCTATATACTTTTCCTTTTAATCTAGTGGATACTCGTTTATCACACAATACCCCAGACTCATTCCTCTACTTAAACCACCTCGCTTTAATTCTATAGACCATGTCTGCTCCAATCTCCCCAGCCGTTGTGATAATCGATCCTAAATAACGAAAAAAGTTCAATCCTAGGTAGTTCTTGGTTCTCAATCTTCATTTCTCCTCTGTTTCCATTGTTACTATTATTAAAATTACACTCCATGTACTCTGTCTTAGTTCTACTTATCCTAAATCCTTTAGATTCAAGTGTTTCTCTCTAAATCTCCAACTTAGTGTTAACTCATTCTCTAGTCTTATCAACTAATACGATATCATCTGCAAAAAGCATACGCTATGGTATATCATTGTGAATATTACTCGTCAACTCATCCATAACTAAAGCAAAAACATGAGAACCTAAAATTGATCCTTATTGTAACCCCACAGTAATTGAAAATTTACTTGTCTCTCCAACCAGCGATCTAATAGTGGTCACCACACCTTTATACATGTCCCTAATCATCAATCTAGCATTTTGTCACCCATTTCTTTTCTAACACCCACCAGATTATATCTTGAGGCACTTTATCATATGATTTCTCAAGATCGATAAATACTATATGAATGTCTTTTTTCTTCTCTCTATACTTCTATATTATTCTCCTCAAAAGATAGATCGTTTCTATTATTGACCTTTAGAGCATAAATCCAAATTGATTCTTTGAAACCTCTGTTATATCTCACAATCGGCCTTCTATTACTCTCTCCCACACTTTCATTATATGCCACATCAGCTTGATTCATCTACAGTTGTTGCAATTATAGACATCTCCTTTATTCTTATAGATTAGTACTAAAATATTCTTCCTCCACTCTTGTAGCATTTTCCTAATCAACAAAATCTTAATAAATAACCTAATCAACCAAGTAACCCCCTTCTTATCAAAACATTTCCAATTTTCAATAGGGATACCATCGAGTCCTAAAACCTTATTCGATTTCATCTTCTTAAGTGTAATCTTTACTTCAAAGTTCTTAATTCTGCGATAAAACTTGTAGTCTTAATTTTCCGTATTACTGCCACTTCCTCCCCTTTTGACCTTCCTTTATGTTCCTTATTTAACAACTTCTCAGAATAATTCTTTTTCCTCTCCTTAATCTCTTCATCATTCACCAACACCTTACACTCTTGATGCACTTCACCCGATAAAAATCTCTTATTTTCCTTTCTTATCATAGTAAGTTTGTATATTCTCTTATTTATCTCCTTACTATCTAATCTAGTGTATAGGTCATCATAGACTTTCAACTTAGACTTTCTCATTACTTTTTTGACCTCCTTAGTAGTTAATCTGTAATTCTTAAGGTTTTCCTCAGTTCTATCTTTCTACCATTTTTTAAAAGCACTCTTTTTTTGTCTTTACTACCGCTTGAACCTCATCCCTTCACTACCAAGTTTCAAGTTGGGTCCCTTTCCTTTCGACTTTTCAAGGACTTCCCTTGAGATTCTGCTCATACAATTAGTCATCGAGTTTCACATAAGGTTAGCATCATCTTTCAAGTCTCAAGTACCTTTTTCATCCATTCTATTCTTAAATATTTCTAATTTCTCCTCTTTTAGGTTTCACCATTTCATCCTACGGCACCCACTATCTTTTCTAGCTTTGTGTTGCCCTTTAAAGCATAAATCTAGCACAAAAATCTTATATTGAAACGTTAGGCTCTCTCCAAAAATCACTTTACAGTCGTTGCATTTTAGACGGTCCACTTTTCTTACTAGAAAGTAATCTATTTGACTCCTAATTAACTCACTCTTAAAAGTTATCAAATGTTCATTTTTCTTCTTATACATAATATTGGCCACCACCAGGTCAGAAGCCAACATAAAATCTAAAATACTATCTTCAGCGTCATTTCTATCCCCAAAAACATACCCGCCATGCATCTTCTCATAATCTAATTTATTTATTACTGTCGTTGAAATCTCCACTTATAACAAAGGGTCTCTCATACGGGTATCTTCTGTAATACATCATCCATTTGGTCCCAAAATCTCTCAGTATGATCATCTAATCCTTCTTGGGAAGCGTATGCACTAATAACGTTTACTATATTCTCTCCAATAACTAGTTAACTAATATAATCCTATCTCATTTTCTAATGACCGCAACTACATTTTCTACAAGACCTTTGGCAACTATTATTCTTACCCTATTCATTTGTTTATCCTTGCCACTATAATATAGTTTAAAACCGATATTCTCTATTTCCCTAACTTTCTCACCCATCCATTTAGTTTCTTGTATGCAAACTATACTAACCCTCCTCCTAATCATGATATCTAGTGATTACATAGTCTTATTAGTTAAAGTTTCTATATTCTATATGGCAGCCCTAAACCTATAGTCTTGAACTAACTTCTTTACAAAAACCATGTAAATGAAAATAACATCTCTAAAAACACAACAAAATATCATGCCAATTCATTAAGAGAGAAAAAATATTAGATCTTGTTAAGCATAAGCATAATCATCTAGAGAAGTAACAAAATGTAGCAAAACAAACATTATACATGGATATAAAAAATATAGTCTCAAACATGTCAAATTGATTAATGCTTGAAGCCTCGAAATTGCCTCGAAATTCATTTTTTTTTTTTTTTTTTTTTTTTTTTTTTTTGCTGTGTGTTTGGTTTTTTTTTTTTTTTTTTAAAAAAAAATTTCTATCTTTTTTTTTCCTTTCTTTTTTGCAAGGGTGGTTATGTGTATTAGACATCTCACACTAACTCAGCCTATATGGTTTGATAAAGTCTAACCCAACTCACTCATTTTATCAAACTACATAAGCTGAGTTTTTTTCTTTTTCTTCTATTTGCTAGGTTATGTTGGTTTTTTTTATTTTATTTTATTTTATTTGTTGGGCTATGTTGGTTTGGTTTTTTTTTTTTAAAGGTGGTTACGTGTAGGGGTGTACCAAAAAACTAAACATTCCGCACCAAATTAACAAAATTTAACCAACAGTTTAACTGATCAATCAATTAGGTTGGACTGGTTGAGTGATAAAATTGACTGATCAGTTAAGCTATTGGTTAAATTTTGTTAATTTCATATAATTTTATACAATGAGTTAGTGTGGAATGTCTAATTTTTTGACACATTCCTACACATAAACCACCCTTAAAAAAAAAAAAAAAAAAAAAAAAAAACATGGCCACCATCCAAAAAAAAAAAAAAAAAATTGTTGTCGAGACAAATTCGAGGCCCCAATAACACCGCTGTTTCAACAAATCCTGGACGTGTGGCACAACAATCCCAAATTATCTCATTCTTCTGAATATAATAGATGAATTCTACATTAAAGCAATTTTGAATATTTCAATAGTTACTGTGGGTCAAGAATGAATGATCTTAACATATACAAATGTAGTAGCAATTTTTAAGAATCCTTTTGCTGAACACATATTGCTCCTCTTAGTTTTGCACTTTTCTCTTCTCATCAAGAGACCTAACCACACACTGATGTCACCCCACATCTAGGACAAAGGTCCAACAGGACTAGATCCCACTACAATGACCCAAAAATAAATCAATGCAACAAAAAATACAACAATTAAAAAGCCCATCCGAACAGAAATAACGTCTCCAAAAACAAAGCAGGCACATCAGGAATTATGCCAATTCAATTATAGAAAGGAAATATTAGATATTGTTAAGCAAAAGCATAGCAAAGCAGACTACAAACTACACAAACAAAACTACAATTATCTTCATTCCATCCCTTAACTGGGATAAAATTCTGTACTAACACCTAAATCAAAGAAAGAAAGTACAAGAACAATTGTTTTTGTAGTATAAACAACTGAAACAGGATTGGAACTCAAATCAGTGGAATTCGCTAATATTAACTAGCCATTGGATGGTTATAGATTTACTCAATTGCAACAGAACAGGAGTCAATCTTATCAGTTTCTTTATTTAGAATCTCTAGCTCGAACTCCTCTTCTAGAGCCAATACAATCTCCACATTGTCAAAGCTATCCAATCCCAAATCCTTTTGAAAATGGACATCGGGAGTCATGTCACCTGCACATAAAGGCAAATGAGCCGTAATTCCAATAACATCTCCCCACGGTATAGGTCAAGCCAGAGATAAGTAACACCAGGTTAGGAGAATCTCATGCTAGAAATAAAAACGTAATGTTGTAATACGGAATTTGCTGATGAAAAGAATTGCTTTTGAAATTTGAAGTTCAATCAAGTCAAGAAGAAAGCCAAACGATATTAATGGCTTAAAAAAATATTAACTTCCAAAGATATGAGGTCTAAAATAATGTTGTTAACATGGAACCTTTTAGTTTTAATTTTAGTTTTTGTTTATATATATATATACAAATATTATCTAGGACTTCTTTTTTTATGAAATTATAAGGCATCTTTATAGTTCTATTGTTTGCTGCCAACAGTTCTCTGTTGTTTTATCTAATTCACAGCAAGACTTTCTTTAGTAAAATCTACAACATTACGCTACAAAAATAAGAATAAAAATAAAATAAAATAAAATAAATAGAAAATTGTAATGCAGGACATCAGTCACAGGACCCACATTGCTGAAACCAGCCCAAATAATACTACATCATAAAGCAGTTGAACACAGATGTTCACAAATAGAGAGAGAGAGAGAGAGAGAGAGAGAGAGAGAGAGAGAGGAAACAAAACCATAATCAATGGTAGAGTAGAAATTAGTTAAATTGAAAACCAAATACAATTATACATCATTCATATGCTACCAAAAGCAAGAAAAATTAATTTCCAATGCTATGTAGAGTATAAGGCTATGTTTGGATCAATGATTTGAGTAGAGATTCGGAAAAGGAAAGGAGAATGTCAGAGAAATGGAAAACAAATTTAGCTTATATTTCATTAACATTTTCTCACTTTTTCTTTTCCCTATCCAAATCTTTAACCAAATCCATGATCCAAATACAGCTGAAAGCACAATAGCCTTCCATAAACCAATCAGAGCATTGGAAAGTTTAATCAATTCAGTATGACCATAGCAAAAGAAACTGGGCAGCAATCCAGTGAAAGAAGGAATTATCTTAGCAAAGGGTTGCCAATGAAAATTATAGTATCTAAAACATTTACTAACATCACACAAATGCATTGCAGTAACATAAAGAAATCAAATGCTCAAGTTGGACAAAAATTCATCTGATTCAAATGATGAATTGACCTTTACAGAACATCTGTGGGCCAAGAATGAATGGTCTTAAACATATACAAAAACAAAGAGAATGCAGTAGCAGTTTTTAAGAATCCATTCATCCAATACATATTGCTCCTCTAAGTTGGTTTTGCACTTTTCTCTTCTCATCAAGAGACCTCACCCCACATCTAGGGCAAAAGGTTCAACAGGACTAGTAGATCCCGCAACAATTATCCAAAAATAAAAGATTAAAAAAAAAAAAACTATGTTAATAGAAATAACATCTAAAAAAATGAAGGCAGACACATCAAAAATTGTGCCAATTCATTGACGCTGTGTTTGGTTGGGAAATTTGAGAAGAGATTTGGAAAGAGAAAGAGAAAAGGTAGTTGAAATATGAATAAAATATATCTAAATTTCACACGCCTTTTTCCTTTCTCTTTCCAAATTCCTTCCCAAATCCCTCAACCAAACACAGCTCATGAGAGGAGGGAAATATTAGATCCTTTTAAGCAAAAGCATAAGAAACATTGCAAAGCAGCCTACAAACTACACAGACAAAACTCCAATTATTTCCATCCCATCCCTTAACTGGGATAAAATTCTGTACTAATACCCAAATTTGAAGGAAAGGACTTGAACACTTGTTTTGAAGGAAAGTATAAGCAAATAAAACAGGATTGAAACTCAAATCAGAGGAATTAGCTAATATTAACTATCCATATTGTCTAAGCTATCCAATCAGAGGAATTAAAGGAATATTAACTATCCATATTGTCTTAACTATCCATTTTGTCTAAGCTATCCATTCATACGCTACCAAAAGCTCAAAAACCAAATGCATTGCAGTAAGTAGCATAAACAAATGCTCGAGTTATTTATCTGATCGAGTGACGAATTGACCTTTGCAGAACATTAGTGCTGATTGTTCAGTTCTTGTTGTTTGAATCCTTTGATCGAAACCAAACTCTCTACATAGTGAAAAGCTTTGAACTCAACTCCATTGATTGGAATATACTTAGTCTCTCCACTTTGGGGGCTGTACAAGAATATCCTTCCCCTTGCATCTTCTGCTATAATCTCACCATTCTTCGTGCATTGTAACAACCAAAATCGTTCAACACCCATAACAGGTCCAATCACAAATTTCCTACACCAATTGCTCTCACCGCCACAAGGATCCTCTAGCATCCACACATCAACACAAGGGTTGCCAGGACAACACACAACCACAGCAGCATAATCTTTCCAATCCATTAATTTCCAGTCAACAGAAGTCCCGTTGTAGAACCCAGAAAAATCGAGCCCCGGCAACATGACAAAAGCCTCATTTTGAACATCAAACCATGTGAAGCAAAGACAATGATTTGAAGGAGTTAAGAGCAACCAATAGGGAGCTCCATTGACAATCACCTCACAAGACAATTTATGGATATAAAAGCGCAAATCCATAACCTGAATCTCTCTCCAACAATCAGAAATTGACGAGTAGACCTCGACTCGGGTCTGTGACTTGAAAGAAACTATCCTGACAACCTTGTAGTCACTGGAAGAAGTAGTAGAATGGAATCGGAATCCGAACCCGAGAGAGAGTTGAAAAAACCTACGAGGAATTTTGATGGTGGGAGGGGGGAGAGATTTGAAGAGTTTGGTAGCGGGGTTCCAAAGGAGGGGGAGGATGCGTCGATGGCAATGGGGTGGATGGTTCGAGAGAGAGAGACAGAGACAGAGACAGAGGAGGCCATTGATGGAGCCGATTAGGTGTAGATCGCGAGTGCGGTTGGGAAAGGGGTGGACCAGATTGATAGGGTTTTGAGACGATGAGGGCGATTGCAACAGAGAGATGGTGGTGGAGGAGGTGGTGCGGTGTTTGAAGGTGAAAATGGTGGTGGTGCGGTGGTGAAGGAGGTGGGAGGAGATGAAGGTGGGGTTAGAGATGAGGTGGCGGAAGGTTGTACATACGCACCTGATTTGGAGGAGAGATTTGACAGGGAGACGACTGAGAATGTTGAAGATGATGTCCATGGGGAGATAGAGATTGTAGTCCGAAGACGATGACATTATTGCATCATCGGTGGCCTCTGTGTTTCTTTCTTGATTCGCCATTGTTGCTTCTTTCCAAGAATGGGAATACAGAGCGAAGGGTTTTCAGAGAGGTTTTACACACAAGAAATCAATAGAGACCCCAACCAACTTCGATGGAGTCCAGATAAAGTGGGGTGTATGCAGTGCATCTTGTATCTAGTTCACCAAAGAGAAGTTATTGGTTGTTGTCACCGTCACGTGTATCTAGTGGTGTTGTGTTTAGTGGGGGATAGAATGTGATCAATTAGTCACGTGATGTCTCTGAATAAAAAATAATGTTTTTTGCACAAAAACAATAACGGATGGATAAATTATTAATTCGTCTTGTGACACTAGATCACCATGCTTGAGGTTAATTATGGAGTGTTTTGAAAAGTTAATAAAAAGTTAGCTTTTCATTTATAATTAAATTTTTCAATTTTTTTGAAAAGTAATTTAAGAAGTTAGTTAAAATTTAGCTTTCGACTTTTTTATTTAATATTTGTTTTGGTGTCACATCACATTAAAATGATTACAATACCCTTATCTAACTTAAGAAATTTACTTTTTGACCCTTTTTTGGATCATTTAGTTGTTTGTTAAATCAAAAAGGGTAGTAATGTAATTTCCCGCTTGGTATTTTGCAAACTTCCCAAATACCCATCCAACTTTTTGTAGCTTCCTCAAGCTACGTTTTTTGCTAAAAAAATGCAACTTTTATTTATGTTGCCAAAAGACCACTATATAAATCCAATTTGTACGTAAGTGTAAATTTTTTATTTTTTTAAAAATACAAATTCAATCTGTGCATAAGTACAAATCAAGTATAATATTTTTTTATTTCTTTTAAAAAAAATTATAAACTCGTTTAGTTAATAAAATTAAATTAAAAGCTATTATTTTCATATAATTTTTTTTTTTAAATAAAGATTGTTTTTTGAAAATTTCAAAAATATATAATTTTTATATGTTTATTTCATTAAATTAATTTTTATATTTAAAAACTAAAAATTTGAAAACATAACTAAACATAGTAATTACTTTTTATTTATTTTAAATTTTTATTAAATATATTTAATATTAGTCTCATTTTAAAGATATATTTTCAATGATATTAATTTTATAAAATTAAAATTTTATATTAAAAATTATATATATATATTATAAAAATAAAATAAAAAAGATTAAAATTATTATTTTTTTTTTTTATTAGAAATAAGAGAGAGAGAGAGAGAGAGAGAGAGAGAGAGAGAGAATTAGTGGGACATATACGCGTGTCAGCGAGGGAGAGAGAAAAGGAAAGTTAGAGATGAAGGGAATGAAATTCAGTGTGAATGTGTTTTAAAAAAAAAAATTTAAAGAAACAAATCTAGGTCATTCATTTTCTTGCAGGTGACGGGACCCTATCCGAAAACGGCAGGAGAGAAAGGTTGAAAAGGATCTGGACTCTCCTAAGGCCTTGATTGGAAGAAAAATTATCTGGACCCCCACAGGGGTCACCTCCACGACCCTTTTTGGCCTGTTATTGGCCCATTTTTGTTTTTTTTTTCTCTTCCAATTACCGACCCCAGTGTGTGTGAGGGTAGGAGGAGAAGGGGTCTCAATCACTTCCGTGTTTGGAAATAAATTATTTTAATAACTTTTTAACTTTTTACGAAAAGATATGTAAAAAAATAGAAAAAATAATATAACAAATTATAGTAACTTTTTTACTAAAATATATAATTGACAAACGAAGCCTAAGATAACTATTAATCAATTTTTAAAATCAATTTATATTTCTCATTCAACATTGCCCAAAACAATTGCATATATGCATAGCACTGTTGCATTTATTTATTTATTTTTTTTATTTTGCCCTACCTTGGGTAAAAGGTCCCAACAGGACTAGATCCCACAACAACTATTACCAAAAATAAATCAATGCAACAAAAATAAAAGGATTACAAAACCATGTAAATGAAAATAACATCTCCAAAAACAAACAAAAAAAAAACACAACAAAAGATCATGCCAATTCGTTAAGAGAGGAAATATTAGATCTTGTTAAGCAGAAGCATAACAAACATCCACTCATCAAACAAAACTCCAATTATTTCGACCCCTTAACTCCTTAACTAGGATCAAATTCTGTACTAACACCCAAATCAAAGAAAGAAAGGACTTAAACAATTGTTTTTGAGGAACAACATAAGCAAATGAAACATGATTGAAACTCAAACTAGAGGAGTTCACTAAGATTAACTAGCCATGGGATGATTATGGATATACTCAATCGCAAGAAAACAGGAGTCAATCTTATCAGCTTCTTTATCTGGAATCTCTAGCTTGAACTCCTCTTCTAGAGCTATTACAATCTCCACAGTATCTAAGCTATCCAATCCCAAATCCTTCTGAAAATGGACATCAGGAGTCACCTGCAGATAAAGGCAAAAGGAACTGTAATTCCAATAATCTCTCTCCATGGTACAAGTGGAGCCAAATACAAAGTTACACAAGGTTATGAGAATCGACGACATAATTATGTAATGCAGATTAGATTTGCTAATGAAAAGAATTGCATTTGAAATTTGAGGTTCAATCAAACCAAGAAGAAATCCATATATGACAACCGTCCCAAAATATTAGGCTCTTTTGGAGAAGGAAAATCCTACTTGCACAACAAAAAGAGCTCATTACATCCCTAAATTTTCAAAAAATATTATTATACTTTTGCCCCTTAGCAAAATTACCAAAAAAACCCCTAAAACCTTAATTTCTCAACAATTTTCCTTTCATCATCATCTCCACAGCCCACTACCATTACCACTGCCACTGTCGATAGCGACTCCCCTTCCCATCGTCGGCGAGCCACTCTACCATTTCTGCTACCGCTAGACGTCAAATCCCATCGAAGATGACCCTCCCCAACCCCCTCTCTAAACAACGATTGAGAGAGAGAAATGAAAGAGAAGTCAACCCCTTTTGCTCACCGCTGCACCTATCACCATCTTTGCAAATCTTCGTCATCGTAGTGCGTCCCTCACCACTGTGACCCACCGCCATCGCAACGGGACAAAAGGAGAGTGAAGAGTGAAGAGCTAACAGCGATGTCGAGGTTGAAGGATTGCGATCGCGATGGCTAGGGTCACGGATGGCAGTCACTTGCAGAGGTAGGGTCTGCACAATGGCTGTGGGTGGTCAGCTGTCATAGGGGACTGCGATGGCAGTAGATCGACTATTATGGGGTCTGCAATGGTGGTGTGTCAACGGTTGTGGGGGGCTGCTAGGCAAGTCACAGGTGGGGGGAGAGCAGCGAGAGGCTGTCAAGGTGGCAGAAACTGGCCGGAAGTGAAAGAAGTGGTGGCCGGTAGTGGAGGAGGCTAATGGTGATGGTGGTTGTCAAATTAGGGTTTAAAAAAGAAGAAGAGGGGTAAAATTAGTATATTGAAAAGTGTAAAAATTTAATGGATTGTAATGAGAAAATAGGTGTAAGGAGATAGAATAGTGGTGTAAGTAGATTTACTCTTTGGAGAATTCAACTTTTTTTTTGTAATACAATTATTACACTTAAAAAATATTAACTTTCCAAAACTACCCTTTGGTAGTACAATTATTACACTTAAAAAATAATATTAATGAATTTAAAAGAAGGGTAAAATAAGAAATTTATGTTATTTTAGTTCTTAATTTTGAGAAGTGACTAATTAAATAGAATAAGAGACTAATATTTTTGGACGGAGGGAGTAAACTCTAAAAAGCTGAGGTCAAAAATAATGTTGTCGATATGGAGCTTTTTAGTTCTCTTTTTCATCTAGGACTTCTTTTTATGAAATTATAAGACTCTATAGTTCATCTAGTTTGCTGACAACATTACTTTGTTGTTTTCTCTAATGCACAGTGGTATTCGAGCCTTCTTTAGTAAAATCTACAACATTACTCTACAATACATGTATATATATATAAGAGTATAATAAAATAAAATAAAAATTGAAATGTGGGATAATCTTTTGGGGAAAGGTTGGACATCAGCCACATCACTGAAACCAGCTCAAATAATAGCACTTAATAAAGCAGTTGAACATAAATGTTGACAAATTACAACACCAAACAAAACAATTATCAATGGTAGAGTAGAAATTAGAATAAATTGAAAACCAATTACAACTATATGTCATTCATTTGCTACCAAAAGCACAACAAACTAATTTCCAATGCTCTGTAAATTGTAAAGCACAATAGCCTTCTATAAACCAATGAGAACATTGGGACGTTTACTCAATTCACTATGACCATAGCAAGGGAACCTGGGCAGCAATCAAGTAGAAGTTAGTCCTAGAGGAGAGAGGTTGGATGGGATACTCAAATTTTGTTCTCTTTTCTCACTAATTTATAATCTTTTATTCTTAGTTGCACGAAGCAGGAGCGGGGGCGGGGAAGCGTGAGCCGATAAAAGTTACTTAGGTTGGGAGTGCCTCGGGGAACGGTAATATATATATATATATATATTTTAATACACATTAGAAGTTTTTTTTATAAATATTTTTATTTTAATACACATTAATTATTTTTTTAATTATTATATTTTTTAAATAATGAGTTATTGTTAATTTTTTTTTTATTTTACATATATTTGTTTGTGTTTTTTTATTAATATGTATAATATATACTCATATATATATATTATATTTATATGTGTTAATGTTTTTATTTATTTATATATATTATAAAGATTATATATATTAATATTTTTATTTTTTTAATTAATGTTTTTTTATTATATATTTATATGCATATATATGATATATATTAAATAATAATGTGTTAATGTTTTTTTTTTTAAATATATATATTTATATAAAGATTATATATATGCTTTATCTTATATATATATATTACTTAGAATCATATATATCGTGACAGACAGAAGGCCAGAGAGAGAGAGAGCACGAGTGAGAGAAGGCAAAGACGAAGGAGGAGATGATGACGATCAACAAGAAAGAGACGATCTGCGAGAGCAAGAGAGAGAGAGAGAGAGAGAGAAAGACGATCTGCCAGAGAAAGAGAGAGAGAGAGAGACGATCTGCCAGAGAGAGAGAAGAAAAACGAAGAAGAGAAGCAGGACATACCCAGAGACGACCTTCAAGTTCTTCACCTTCTTTCTCCTCTCTCTCTTTGTTAACCAACAAGTTAGGGTTTTTGTTCATAGCCACCAACGATCCCATCTTGGACAGGATCGCGTTTCTCTCTCTACAGAAACGCAATTCTTACACGTTTCTTTCTAAGAAACGCGGAATCACGTTTCTTACAGAGATTCGTTACCTGGTTGCACGATTCCTGCAACTAAGCTTTTACTTAATTCAATATTTATTGTCTTAGCCATCATTAATTACCCGTCTAACTAGTTTGTTATCTTACTTGATAAGTATAACTTAAGCGATTAGTTAAGAATTTGTCTTAACCTATGAAGTACGGACACCTCTCCGAGGGCTCCGTACCAATGTCAGACACGTGTCGGACACGAACACGCGTCGGACACGCGGTTGACACGTATCCGACACGCGGTTGACACGTGTCCGACACGCAGCAGAGAGTGTCTCATTTTTTTTTTAAAATTTTTTTACATCCGGACACGTTTAGGACACGTTATAGACACGTTTGGGACACGCACGGGGGCAATTTCACAATTTACTAAATATTTTTGGGGTCGATTTGTAAATAAGCAAAAACATATCAAAATTTGCCCTAATCACTTCGAATCTACTTTGAATAGAAGAGAAAGGGTGAGAAACAGCAGAGGAAGGGTGAGAAAGAGAGGACCTGACTTCGTCATTCGTCATTCGTCATTCGTCTGCTCTCCTCGTCGATCGTCGCTCCTCGTCGGTCGTCTCTCGTCGGTCGTCAATCGTGCTTCATCGTTCGTCGTTAAGGTACACTTCTTCTTCGATTTGCGATCTTCATTCTTCTTCGATTTCCCTCAGTCGCTCTCTCTCTCTCTCTCTCTCTCTCTCTCTCACACTCAGCTCTTCTTTCCTCAGTCGATCGAACCCTTCTGATTTTATTTTTTTTTCTTTTATTCTGATTTGAATTTTATTTTTTTCTTTTATTTTTTTTCTTTTATTCTGATTTTAATTTAATTTTTTCTTTTTTTTATTTTTTCTTTTATTCTGATTTTATTTTATTTTTTCTTTTCTTTTATTTTTTTTATATTCTGATTTTATTTTTTCTTTTCTATTATTTGAGTATATAATTTTAATAATGCATGTTTATTAATTTTATTACCTTTATTTGATTTTATTACCTTTTGCATATTTTATTACCTTAATTTGATTTTTTTGTATATTTTGTATTAACTTCGTATTACCTTTATTTTAGGAAAATGTTTGGTAGCTCAAAATTTTGTGGCTCAAATGGCTCAAATCTGTCAAAACGACGTCGTTTTGAGTGATTTGAGCCATTTGAGCCACAAAATTTTGAGCTACCTAGCATTGTTGTTTATTTTATTACCTTCGTGTTATTTTGTATATTTTATTACCTTTATTTGATTTTTTTTAATAATTTTATGACATATAATAAATAAAATTAATTATATATATTGAACATGTCCCTAACGTGTCGTGTCCCCTATTTTTTAAAAATTTGCGTTTTTGCATATCCGTGTCGTGTCGGTGTCGTGTCGCGTGTCCGTGTCCGTGCCCGTGCCCGTGCCCGTGCTTCATAGGTCTTAACCAATCATCAGTTATCCCTTTAACTAGTTTGTTATCTTGCTTGATGAGTACAACTTCAGGGATTCGTTAACAGTTGTTACTTATCTTGATTCAAGATCAAACAGTTGATTTATCAATTTATCCATTCAATTCCTAAAGCCTCAAACTATGTTTTTCATATCCCCAATTTATTTTAAAATAAGAATGTGGCAATTCATCAATCATCCAAAATGACATACAAAAGCACTCATCTCAACATATCAATGTGCAAGTATACAAATTAGAATGCAAATAATAAAGAGATGAAGATTAAGATTCATAGATAAATAGATGAACACCAAGATTGACAAGGTTACGGCCAATGTTTTAAAAACCGGACCGGTAATCGAACCGGAAAAGGGATCGGGTGGACGGGTCACCGGTTCAACCGTCGGGTTGAACTGGAATCGAACCGTGACGTAATAAATATATTTAAATTATATTTAAATAAAAATATAAGTAATAAAATTATAAATTAAAATATTAAAAATATTAAATTATCTTAAATATTTGTCCTAATATTTTTTTTATTGAAAAATATAATAATATATTTTAAAATATTATTAATTTCAATTTTGAAAGATGAAATCAAATATTTAATATTCCCTCCATATGATTTTAATTCAAATAATTTGATTGAAAGGAGAGCAAAATTTTTGGAGGGATATCAAAATTTCAATATTCCCTCCAATACATTTAATTGAATCCCACATGGATTTCTTGAGTTTTTTTGAAAGAGTTTTTTTCTTATAAATAGATGAAGACTTTCACAATAATTTCATCAAACTCTTAATGGGATTCCTCACAAGAGGAGACCCTTGAAAAAGAGTTTCAAATTAAAATTTTCTTATATTCTTATATTTTATATATATATATATATATAATAAGAAAGAAAGAAAGAAAAGAAAGAAAAGAAAAAAAAACAAAGAAAAACTGCAAAAAAAAAAAAAAGAGCGGTCGATCATGAACTGGCCCGAGTCGACCGGTTCGCCGGTTCGACCGTGGTTTTTCCCGGTTTCTCTTAAATACACCGGTTTTCGTCTTTGACCGGTTCAGGGGGTATTTCCGGACCGGAACCCCGACCGGTCGACGGTTCAACCGGTCGAACCGGCCAGTCCGGTCCGGTTTTCAAAACCATGGTTACGGCAACTTGCCTATGCCCACTCCTGACCTTCCCACCGGCATTATCCAGTAAGCAAATGGGTTTTCTCCAAGTAATTTAAACATTTGCATCCACTTCTTCAAGGGTTTTTACAAGGATACCCTCAAACCTCTACCACAATCATACAATGGTTCAAGTTCACACAACGAAATAGAAACTTCCACCAACACTATGCTAGATTTTATAAGATCTAAAAATGGACTTCGACAAGGGGAATTGTACCCTTTGCCACAATATAGTCTCTATGTGAGACAAGTGTGGTATGGTATGTGCTAACAATAGTGAATTTGCTACACTAAGGGATGCATATTGTGCCTTTCTTCGTTGCATGGACTCACACAAGAACATTGGGTGCAGGTGCACATCTAAACATCAAACCTTCCTGAATCTAAATATTAGGATATTGGATATGTATCCAAAATATGGGTACAAGTATGTGGACATATCATTAACACATAAATATATAATATTATTAGAAAATATGATGTAAATTATTTAGATATATACTTGAAATTAAATAGGATGCAAGAAAAATAAGAAATTTCTCTTTCTCATGCATGTGAAAGACAAAATATTTTTTACTAGCAATATGAACTTCTTTTGCGAATAGCATATGAAATTAAAGGAACCAACTGCCTACATTGGGTTCTTTTGCAAATAGCATATAAAATTAAAGGAACCAACTGCCTACATTGGGTGCAAGTGTCAAAACACATATCCCACACCCTTACTTTTGTCATATTTGGTGGACACAAGTACTATGAGGGAAATAGAGAGTTCATGTAACAATGATGCCTTCCACAAGTAAAGAACTTCAAGGAGTCCCTTGGAGCAAGCTCTTCCAAGACTTGTTCAAGACACAACAACTACACTCTCTATCCAAGGTAGGATTTACACTCAAAATCTGTATGAGGGCATATAAGAGTTGTGATATAGCTCTTGGTGCCTTCCACTCATCAAAATAATCCTCATGGTTGTTGAGGTTTATATTGCCAAGTTTTCAACGGCTACCTAACAAATTTTTTTTTTTTTTTTTTTTTTTTTTTTCTTTTGAAAGCTTCCAAAACGTGGCCGACCATATTTCATCGGGGTCAACCATCTACCACTATGGTTGACCACATCCACTAGGATGGAAGAACTTCAATAATATGATTAACCGTTAAAAAAAATATATACAATTACAATTGTTGAATTTCATTTTTTTTTTTTTTCCCCAATTGTCCTTTGTTATTAGCTGCATCTAAAACATTTTTATGCATGTATTAAAACTCATTCAGCATTCTTTCCACCAAGATCCTCAATCTAAGAAACTTTAAGTACTTAGCTGATTATTACCCAACTTCTCAACAAGGCTACTTGTTATAGTCATCCAAACAAAAGGATGTCTAAATCTATTAAGCACAAAGTCCACATTTTTCTTCAGGTGAGTGACAGTTGTTCTAAAGCACAGATGTCCAGAATCTCACATCATCAGTGAGTCATTTTTTCCATGTGTATGCAATGCAATGTAATGTAAGTGGTTTGTTCTTTCATTATTCAAAGATGGTGTTAAGAGCCAAGTGATTGGACAATAACGAATATTTCCCAACTTCTCAACGAGGCTATTTATTATAATCATCCAAACAGAAGGACGTCTAAATCTATTAAGAAAAAATTGGATGTTCGGAGTCTCACATCATCAGTGAGTTACAAAGACTTCATTTTTTTTATTTTTTATTTTTCATGTGGATGCAATGCTAATGGTTCATTGTTTCTTTGTTAAAGATTGTGTTAAAATCTAAGACATTGGACCGGAAACAAAATTTCCCCTGTTACAGAAAGGGCATACCTCCTATTAGGCTTCAGCTCCTCTGAAATTAAATAAGACCAAGTACTGCATACACAGTCTAACAGCATGGCATAGGCAACCAACCATATCATAAATCCCAGTACCAAAATACCCTGATTTGCAGGGCCAGTTATTGTTGGAATTTTTACATCCAAAATCATCATAAGGAAATCTTCTTCAATATGCTTGACATATCAAATAGTAACTACTTACACGACTTGGTCAAGTAAAAAGTAGCCCAATCCTATCATAGCCAAGGTATTATCAATAATAGTGGAACTAAACTTCAAAACTTCACCTTAGGCCATCTCCAACCCTTATACTTTTACTCAAATTGAGTAGAAGTTTGAGCAAAAAGCTTCATTTGAAAATTGCCAAAAGTACCAATTTTTTTGCAGATGCTAGGAGTTGGGAGTAAAGGAGAATTTGGATCGAAGCACCTATGTGTCAAGTTTCGATTGGATAGAAATTTGAGTAAATGAAATGGGTCTCCCTTGATTTGAGTAAAACTCAATTTGCTATAGATTTAAGTAAAAAAGTAGAGGGGATTTTAGTAATTTTTTACTCAAATTTAAGTTTGAGTTAAGATTTGGGTAATGGGGTTAGACATGTCCTTATTATTCTAGGGTTTCCACATTCCTTTGTTAAAATCAACAAAGATCCATCATTACTATTATCAACACACACACACACACACATTTCATAGCAATGAGGCTACAATTCATTCAAACAAAAGATATGAGATCTCATTTCTCGTTTTAATTTACACGGAAATCTCAGACAGTTGATTTCATTATCATTTTCGTTTTTTCTTGATTTCCTAGGTGTTCTGAGCAACCAAACAGGGAAAAAGAGAGAAGGGGTTTGACTGACCTTGGAAGGATCGACTTTGGGGAAGCTCTTGACGACGTCGAGGACTCTGTCGATGACCTCTTCCTTGGTGATGTGATCGTCGTGGGACGACATCGATCGGACGGTGCTGCAGAGGCTCAGTTTCGATCCATTTAGGGTTAGGGTTTGAGCAACAGGTACACGAATGCGTCCAAGGATGGCTGCTCTCAAAGCCGACGCCATCTCTCTCTCTCTCTCTCTCTCACTCTCTCGATTCCTAGTTGGAGGCAATAATAGTGACTCAGAATGACGACAGTTTGGGTTAAAAATTGAGTAATTAGGGAAATCTTAATCGCATCTACCTAAAATTTCATTACTCATTATTTATGTTATTTTTAATTTTTTTTAATAAAAATCAAATATATTTATTTTTAATTTTTTTTTAATAAAAATCAAATATATTAAATATGAATGGAATTGATATTTGAATCGCACAAATGATATATATTAAAAAATTTGAAATGTGCAAATAAAAGTTCTCATTATTCACTGTAATTTAAGTAGGTAACCATTTGTAATCTTCCAGCACATAAGCATATACTCATGTAGTAGTTCAAATCAATGGTATAATGTGGTTGTTTGGGATTTTCATTTTTTAAGGGAAGATATGTAAAAAAAATAGATATAGTGCTAAGACAATTTATATGACTTTTATTTTTTCGTTTTTTTAGGCTCTCTACCAACTTAGCTTGAAATATCTTATGAGTAGAATATGTTAACTTACTTTTATTGAGTAATTAGAAAATAAAGATGACCTACGTAAATATATTTGTAACATTTCATTTGTCAAAAAGAATCACGTAAACACCTACTACCAAACTATAAATAAATTTTGGAATGCCTGATCTTGCCATTAATAATACTCAATAATAATTTTTTTGGAACCTTACACTACTTCTAAGTATAAGAGGATTTAATTGAAGTACATCCATTAATAAAAAATTTAATTTTAGAACACCTCTATTTGATATGTCAAATTCAATATGCCAATTCAGCAGGTCTATTTTAACATATCAAATGAATTTCACCTGATGTGTCAAAAGCTGACATGAGTTTTGATATTACTCATTCGTATCAATTTTGACATGAAGATCACTTCATGCGTTTCCTTTTTTCCTTCAAATAAAAGAATTCAAATTTTAGAAATAATAAATTGACATATTAGGTGGAAAGTTTCAATATCAAATTGACATATGCTAATTTGCCATCCAAATCTTCAAAAAATTTTGACATACCAAATTTTAAAAATTTGGATGAAAATACTCTTATAATCAAAGACTATTATCATATATAAAAAAAATAAAAATAAAAAAACCTTTACATTCATTACCCATCCAACCACCACCACTTCCATATTAGCACCACATCCTCACCACGCCCATTGGCCACCCTCGCGACTCTCTTGCCTTGAAATTCTCTCTAGAAAAGAAGAACGAGAGAGGAAAGAAAAGAAGGCCAAAAAAGAAAAGTGTTGGGTAGAAAAAGCAAGGGAGTGGTTAAAATTGGGAGTGTTTGCACTGGCAGAGGAATGGTGAGAAAGGTGTGTGGGAAGGACTGGGATGGCAGTCGGAGGTGTAGTAGGTGTTGGTTGAAATCGATGTGGGTTAGTGTTTAAAATGTCAAGAATAAGGACAAAAGAGAGACGCTTTCATTGGAAACTGAAAGAAAGGTATAAATAAGGCAAATCCCATGTCGACAGGGCTCAATTTAGACAAACTAAATCAACAAAAATGAGACTTGGAGTCTCATATTTCCACCTTTCAAGTTTCAACAAAGTGCCCATCTAAAAATAAAATAAAAAAAAGTTTCAACAAAGTGGATCTTTACAAAAAAAAGCTGTAAACTCATTTTTACTAATTTGATCGACCATAATTAGTCAAGAACAAAAATGACCACCAATAAAATTGACACAAAATGAGAGGAAATTCGATACAATGGTTATACCATGACATAACACCATCTAGTAAAAATATTAGTAGTAGTTGTGATTGTCAATTATATTTGAATAGTAAGATTCACCATTCCAAATTTCATTTCATTTTATTATTAGCTTTTCATACCGCATGTCGATTATAATGTGGTATTACCAATTTTTACATTTTGTTATTAATTGTTCATACCGCATGCCGATAATAATGTGGTATTACCAATTTTTACTCAAAAAGAGGTGTGGAGCCTTGAGGATGATGAACGTAACTAGTTTTGGACTGAAGTCAAGAACATATTCAAGATTGTTGAAGAAGTTGGGAGCCACCTGGCAAGGTTTGTGGATGGCTCGTGGATTGTTTGGCACAATTTTTTGGCTGTGTCATCTTGGAGTCCAATGCTCAAGAAGCATTGGATATTGTCAATGCTCCAAACACATCTCGTTCGAGTCCTTCACATCATGCATATTTTGAAGCAATCCCTTTACTTGATCAAGAAGCAGATCGAGTAGCTGTATGCATTAATCCAATGATATGTTAAGCTTCAGCATTCAAATTATCAGCTTATGATTATTAGTCTTTAATTTGTTAGAAGCCATGCCCAAACAAGAATTATCTCTAGTTCTTTGTCACTCTCCTGTTGCAATTAGGTTGCAACATTGCCACAATTGAGGTAAATCCAATACAACTAACCAGTTTCATAATCACTGCAAACTACAAAAGAAGGTATCTTATTTGGATATTCATATGATGTGATTGGGAATTGGTTAATTAACCATTCCATTAACAGCCTAATATGCAACTAGATATTGACTGTAAAAGCAATATTTGACAAACCCAGCAACAAAATAGAATGAGTGCGGGGAATGGGTTGTACACATCAAAGCTCATTTCATCAATCAATTAACTAGCTAAACTGAAGAACCCTTTTGTAGCAAGTGTGTAGTGACGCTTCGAGTTTCTGTCTTTGACATATCTACAATGGAAACTTGTCCGCTCCAAATTCTTTCCTTCTAGTTTGGCTAAGGATCCTCACACGGGGACTCGTCTGCCTCTGCTCCTCTCAAAGAACTGCAAATACAAAACAAACAAACAAACCAAAATTTAGCTGCAAGTCTTAAATCAGTACAAGTGATGATAAAGCATGCAAAGTATTGGTTCGGAATGCAAAATGCAAAACAATGGGGAATGAATTTTAATAAATGCAATGATTTAAAAAATAAATAAAATAAATAAATAAAATCACATCTAATACTGGTTGGATCAAACTATGTAATGGCCTTAACATGGGAAGCGCCATGACATAATCAACTGAAACAAACCTGACATTCTAAACTTACTCATGCATGGTTGTTAGAATCATACAATTCAACATGAATTTTAGCCAAGAGATTAAAATCGTGTGGTTGAATAAAAAATTGAATGAATCGTGTGATTCACTACAATTTATTGCAATTCAGTTCTTTTTTGTTTTTGCTTACATAATGTTTGAAACATCGTTTTCGCCTTTCCATCAAGGATATATATAATTTTATGTGTTTACATATCTACAACTTAATTATATTGTTATTTACTTCATTTCAACATTATATATGTACTTTTATATTTATATACATATATAAAATTATATATTATATTAAATAAAGTATATTTCACGATTCAAGATTCATTATTATAGCAAACCGATTCACAATTTGATAACAATGCTCATGCCCTAGTCCATGCACCAATGGTCTCAATTTGAGATTATCCAAATATATACGAGAATAAAACATTCTATGAAGCATACAATCGAAAAGCACCACAATTTATTTTTGTCGAGAAAAGTATTCCAAGTGTTGAATGTTCATACCGATGTCACAAATGGTTGTTGGAACACCCAACCAACAAGAGGTAACCTCTGCAGAAAAACAGCCAGTGTTGGCCAGAAGCCGCTGCATAGTAGTATATTTTGTTAGAACACAACAAAATTTGAAGTTTGACATCAACTAATGAAGATCTGGGAACAATCAACAAAACCTGAAAAGGACGATAAAACCATATGTCTCCACAATCATGCCAATCATAGGCCATCCAATAAGGACGAAGAAGAAACCAACACCAAATGAAACTGAACCCTGACAAGAAAAAGAGAAGCGTGTTAGCTTGAGGAATAAAGCTCTGTTTGTTTCGGTGGAAAACATTTCCCAACAAAAAATATTTTGTGGAAAACTTTTTTTGAAAATGTATTAGTGGTGGTGAGGTGGTGGCAGCAGGGCAGAAGTGGCGGTGGTGGTGTGGTGGCGGCAACAGTGATGGGGTGGCGGTGGCGGTGGCAGTGGTAGTGCAGTAGCAGCAGTGGCGATGATGTTGATGGTGGCAGAGGAAGTGTGGTTGCATTGGTAAGACGTTAGTTCGAAAAACGTTTCCACCTTTTAAAAGTGGAAAAACATTTTCCCCTCAAATAGGCTTTCCGTTAGATCATCGAAAACATTTTCCGTTGTACCAAACGCCAAAAATGTGGCCCAAACAAACAGAGCATAAAGAAAAGAAAGAAAAGCAAACAAACAGCAAGAGAAGAAGAGGGGGGTTCAAAACCTTGAAGTTCTGGCGTTTCATGAAGAATTGCAGGGTGGACTTCACGCCAATGGTTAAGGTCACTCCAGACAAGAAGAGGATCTGATCATCAAACACAAGTGACCAAATTTTAAGGAGGCAACAAACAAACAAAAATAATAAGAAGAAAGAAAAGAAGCATAATAAGAAAGGAAATGTCAGATATAGATGAGAAAGGATGATTTCCTTACATTTCCCATTGCAAGAAATCCCTTGTCAAAGAAGAGTAAGATTCCAACGAATGTGAATATTATGCCAAAGCCAGTCAATCCTAGCCCGATCTCTGTTTCATGTGTTTTAAGGACGTAATTACTAATCAAGAAAACAGCCTATACTAACAAAACTTTTGGAACTATTACTAATCTAATAAATAAAGTAGAAGGTGATACCAAAATATCATAACAATTTCAAGTTAAAGTGAAAAATGTTAGCAGCATTTGGGAGGTGAACTGTAGAGCAAAAGTAATATAATTCAATAATGCGAATCACAAACCTTTTGCATAAAAAGGCTTTGTTGATGCATGTTCATCTATATTTAACAATAGTGATATGCAAAGGAAAGTTCTATAAAGCTTATAATCTCTCCAGCCACGCCATGAGATGGAAATATATGTTATAATACAAAAATAAATAAATAAATAAAAATGTTTGCTTCTAAAAGCTTTTGCTGATGCATATACATATTCAGAAAGATATACTCAACTGAAAGTTCAATGATGCTAATAATCTCTAGAACCACACCATGAAATTGAAATCTTTCAATTAAGTAATAGCTATAATTCTCTCTTACTAGGCCCACCAACTCTATTTCTTTTTGGCTTTCTCTCCATTTCTCAACCAAACAAAAGAAAATAATTAGGCTTTCTCCATTTTCTCTCCTTATTATTTTCCCTTCCTCTCTCTTCCCTTCCCCAAAGCCCAATACCACAAACAAACAAACAAGTGATGTCTCAAAGGTCCATCTTGCAAAAAGTAAGGTGCCCCCATATACCCATACCCAACTTTTGGATGCATATCTCAATATCCCAAGATTTAGGTGTAGCAAGATCTAATGCTCGCACATGCATCCGCACCCGATATTCATACCCGAGTCCGTGTAACATAGCCCACCACTTTATTTTGATTGAAGCAGTTGTTCTCGTGACTCAGCAAATAAGACACTCAAAGGGAATATATCTAATAATAACATCCTATTACTGATGCAATGGGAATCAGTTCCTAGAAGAAAACCCAATAGTATTGTTATAATTTATTATTTTTATCACTGTTTTAGCTGTTGTTGTCTTCTCGTTCGCTTCAATTTTTCACCAGTGATCAGTAGCAAAATCAAATGTATTTGCTGTGTTGTTTGGAAACCACTGTCAGCCACCTGCTAAAAGCCCCATAACTTGAACCATAAAATGATAGTGCCTGAACCATGGACATCACTGCACACAACCAACCCAACCACCCATCCTCCATCTTCAATCACCTTAATCATCGCCCTTTGAACTCCACACAATATCCACTACCATCACCTTCATTACCACAACACCAGTGCAACCTTTCTTTGAACTTACATCAACCCAACACTACTAACCAACAGGTGCAAAGAGGGTAGGGCAAAGGAGGCAAGTCCCTCTAGCTTTCAAAGTCCACATTGAATGGACTCCTCCAAACTGAGGCTTCTACTATATTAGATACAATGGTCCCCCCAAGAAGTGTATGCTACAGTTGATCGGTTTCACATCTCCTTTTATACACAGAAGGCAAAAAATTGTATGAGAGCAATGAGAAGAGAATGAGGTAGTTTTAAAGTGACCTGTTGTTATATGAAAGTCATAAATAATAAGTTTCTGAGCTTAGAAGTCTCGTTCAATATTGGTTTTTCATAAATAAAATGAAACCAATGAGATACATTGAACTAATATGATTTAAATATGAAGGTCATTTTCTTTTTCTCCGTTGAGAGTGTTTTGTTCATGGTATAATTAACACAACTCAATCTAACAAATATTCATTACATAAAATACAAAGTAGACTCGCGTAAATTGGCAGACCCAAAAATGTAGGTTAGAGGGGGCCAAGTGATAAGCATGATTACTTGAGTTAATATCAAGGGTACAATTACTATACACACACCTATCATAAGAAAATTTATGAACTTTTGTGGTGCTAATTACTAATCACACCAATTATTGTGTATGTAATTACGAAGGGACACGCTATAAGAAAAGTCTTAATTACGAACTATTATGATTATGTTATAACATTAAGAAGTTGCAAATTTTTGCTGATTAAAAAATATGTGATGAATTTTGTGATTTGGTTATGAATCATTGTGACATAATTACAAGAAGACGTGGTATACACATTTTAGGGATATGTCTAATAGAATTTCCCTAATATCATACATATCTCCATCAATATATTCATCAAAAGTATTGGTTCACTTTCAAGTTAGAATCACAATTTGCAAATATACATGTAAAAAAAGAAAAAAAGAGTGTTTTTTGTCGGGGCCAACTTTCTTTACATAACGGGGGAGGGGGGCAGTATTCATCATCTTGAAGAATGAAAGACTCAATGTATTGACACTACACAGAAATATATTAGCTTAGGAGGGGCCGCGGACCCCCTCAGCCCCCACTTGGGTCCACCATTGCATAGTTCATTAAGAAATGAAATCAACAAGAAACTTATCAAAAAGGAAAAAAGATGCTTTCACTTAAAAAAAGACTACCGTGGCCAAGGTTCTGGTTTCACCGGATAGTGATGCTTGTAAGGCCCACGTACAAGAGAAGACACTAGATTAGGGCAAAAAATACTAGAAAACAATTACGGTGTATTTGTGCACAATCAAGTCAACAAAGCCTTCACTATCATACACAGTCAGATAGAAACATAGCATGGTTCTAAATATCAGCCGGTTTGTAGCGAACCAGCTAGTTCAAACCAATTTTTGGCCTTAAGATACAGATACTCCTTGGTATACCATTGTGAATTAATACCATTAGTGAACCAGCAGGTTTGTCTCACAAACCAATTTGAATCAGATAAAATCGCCAATATTTCATCGAACTGACCAGTTCACAAAAGTTTTAAATATCAAAAACTGAATAAATTAGCCATAGTCATTTGTGGGCCAGACCACAGAACACTTTTGGCCTGATCAACATACTACACACCTTAGGCCTTTCTTTTAGAAGCATTTCAAGACTTAGATTTTGGTATCTGCACTATGTGCAACACAGAAGTTTGGGGAGCTGCGTATGTACTAGGGGTTAGAGCAGTAGTAATTGAGTTCGACCAATGTGGGACTTGCATCTCTTCATGTGAGTTTGAAAACTTGAGTGGTACTTTGTTTTGGTATCTCATATCACTGAAGGATAAGAAGTAAATTCAGAACATATACCTTATTCTTGATAATATTGTAAAACTTCAGTTAATTTTTAGCCTTTAAATGCAAAATGACAAGTTATAATAAAAAATGCAGAATCACAAGTATAACTTTATAAATATTATGTATAAGGTTGTTGCAAGTGGACTTTGTGTGGTGGATTTCTTGTAATTGATTTGATTTTATTATCTTATTAAGTAAAAATGATTCTATATATCAATAAATTGATTAAAATGTAACAAATTATGTTTAAGAGCCAAAAAATTGTGTATCATTGAATTTTAGGGAGTTGTGGATGATTTTCAAAAACGCACGACCACGTCACTTAATTCTCTTCTCAATACATATCGCTCAATACTTCTAATACCATAATATCACGATCAATATCAATACATCGCTCGATACCGATATTTAGAACCACGGAACATATTGTTAACAACATCAAAACCGCAAATAGAGTTATGTCAAACATATTTGATATAAATGCATAGTTTATGGAGTACACATGGTGCTACCCACAAATATTTATCATGTTCTTCAAACCCTGCTAATTAATTTACTAACTAACCTCTTCTTTTCCCCTTTTGAAATGCTTTAGTAGGAAGGGGATGATGGTGTAAGGAAACTTTTACTTACATGCATTTTACAAAAAATCTCCATTATAAGGATCAAAGAATATAATAAGCAAGCCAATTGAGACAAGTAACTGAAATTATCAGAAGCTAACTTACAGCATAACCGTTTCCACAAAATACTAGAGATCTTGTGAAACTGAGCTTATTTTCTCAACAAAATCACAAGGCATCGATCTCACATCCTTTTCACCTAAGAGCTAAGGCACTCCCTTAGGAACCAAAGGTGACCACTAGACTAAATTTGCATAGTTCAACTCAATTGAGACCCAACAATCATGCGCTGCTTGCATTCCTTTTGAAAAAACTACATATGGTTCAAAGTATTCACCTTGTAATTAAAACACTACAGATACATAATATTCTTGCGAAAAGCACCATAGTATAGATTCTTGTTGAAACTCATATTCACAAACAATACGCAAAATTCAAGAAATTATCAAGCAACTTTAGTATATACCTTTTGGGATTTGCTCTCTCTTCTTTCCTTCCAAATCTTCTTCTTTTTTTCTTTTTTAAATGCAATTACAATATGTAAGCATGTAAGAAAGATAACTACGAACCAATCTCTTCCCAAATCATAAGACCAAGTCATGCATAAGGAACACAAATGATTGTGAAGAGGAAAAATGTACAAGGAAGTTGGGATTCACGTGCAATCTAAAAATAGAAGAAAGCATCAAGCAATATCATTTTTACCATAATCATTTTTGCAATAATTCTTCGTTCTTTTTTATATTTTCTTTAATTTTTCTTTTTTTTCAGTTTAAGCAAATATAATTATAGAACATGAGCATGTCAAACTCAGACATCCCAAATCATATGACCAAAGGCAAAGCCAAGATTTGATTTTTTTATTTTATTTTATTTTATTTTTTTGGTGGTGGTGGGGGGGGGGGGGGCAAAAGTAAGCTATTGGAGAGTTCAAGCGGTCGGGTTAGGAAAGATTTAGACATTTTCAATAATTATTAAAATCAACAAATCACAAATATAAACTAATAAATAATGAGCACACTTTAAAAGTGTTCTAGGAACTTGAATTTCAATGACTCACCACTAAAAAATTGCAAATTAGACGTAGTATCACATAATTCACATAGTACTTGAATGGTAACGAATTATAGATTGCACTTATTTACACATATTTTTGAAGTTTTCTCATACTAATGAGAGAAACGGTTAAATGAAGGGAAAAATTATAGTAGACACCCTTAAAAGGTGCATACTTTATGCCCACAATGATTTGTAACAAAATTACAATGGTTTGTAACTTTTCTCACCACAATAGTTCGTAATGGTTCATAACTAAGATTTTGTTATCATGTGACCATTCCTAACATAACTACAATAGTTCGTTACCAACACCACCAAAAATTGTAACTTTTCTTACGATAAGGGAGTGTGTATAGTAGGTTTTCTTTTAACTAAAAGATGAAAACACTAATGAGAGAAAAGAGGAGGGGAAAAAAAAAATAGGAGACAAATTAGAGTGAAAAGAAGAAAAAAGTTGTTTGTCCACTAAATGAGGAAAAGAGGGAAAGGAAAGAATTAACCGTTTTAAGGAAAAATTCCTTTGAAGGAGCCTTGTATATTTAGATTTAGTATATGAATAAAAATATAAGATATTAAAGGAGGGGTAAGTATAATTAAACTATCTAAATTCCATATGCACAATAAGGAATGAACAAAAAATGCTTGTAAAAGGGGAAAAGAATGACACTTCCGCTGTATGATTAAACATTAGATTCTTGAATATAAGGTCATCAAATGATACTTCTTCTTACTTCCTCCTCCTTTCTCTTTTTTGTTTGTTTGTTTTTTTTTTTTTTTTTTTTTGACGGGGATGATATGGCACTTCAAACTAAACACAGCGGGGTATAATATTGAACATTATTGTCAAATCACAAATAGAATCGTTAATTGTAAGATTCACTTTACTTAACATACATATAAAACCATGTATATCAATATAATTAGTTGATTTCTTTATTTTTATTTTGTGAAAATGATGTTATTTCATTATGCAAACAAAACCAAATAGCTTGAATCACAATGAATTGTAGTTAATCGCAAATGAATCATAAGATTTAATTGCACGAATCAAATCATTTTGCTTGAAATTTGTATCAAATTGTATCAATTGAATCGTAAATCGTACGATTCTAGCAACCCTGATGTTGACTATCGTGAACATATATTTACAGAATACCAAACTTTGATCAACAAACAATGCTCATCACAACAACATTTTCAGATCTCATCATGCAAAATTAACACTACAGCAGAAAAGGAAATAGAATGGACTCACTTTTCATATCACTCGCCTCGAATGAAACCATTTTCTTGACAGCTAAGCAAAACTTCTAACCAGCAAACTTTTCAACCTTCCTGCAGCAGAACATAAGAGAAAGTAATGAATTGATTATTTTTAAAAATTAAAATAAAAAAAATAAAAAGAATTAAAATTTAAAAAAAATAAAAGTGAAAAAAAAAACTGTTGATTCTCAGATTTCTCATTGCTTAAAATGCAAGAATTGAAAGCTTTTCAACTTGAGCTTTACAAACTAGTACAGAACATAATAACTTATATGATTTTCCTTTTCTAGAAAACAAGTCAACATAGAACGCATGCAGAATTAAATTTCCTTTTCCTTTCCTCGGCTTTCTCGGCAACCAAAAACAATTGAACTCAGCGCAGAGCGAGTTAGGGTTTCAGTGCGTAAAACAACGATTAATGCAACAAGAACGGCATAGAAAATGTCGCAATCTTGAGAAATGAAATTCGATTATCATGCAAGAAATCAACGTGCCAGAATCAGGAAAAATGGAGCAGAAATCATAGAAGATGAAAATGAAATGCAACCGAATCGAAATTGCAACTAGAGTTGTGAGTCTATACATATATTTATGTACGAATGAATATTTATACGTATGCATATGAGGAGAGAGAGTGATGCATACCAATTGGAGGAGATTACTCAGGCGACGGAGAGAGAGAGAGAGCCTATGAAGACTTCGAAGTTTTCAATTACCTTCTGTATGAAAGAAGAAGGGAGGGGAACGATGCATATATGAGCAATTATTCAGTGTGCCCTGCTCTTAATAATTTGTGTGCATATAAAATGGATTTACGGTGCGCTTAATTCATGAATTTGAGCAATAAATTAAAAAAGGAAAGAAAAAAAAAATAGATAAAATATGAAATAAATTTATATAATAAAATAGGATAATTTTTAAATCTTTAATATATTTTTATCCTATTAGAATATTTGTCATGGCTCAGATCTTTTTTTTTTTTTCATTTTTTAAATTCATGAATCAAGCGTAACTTTAATAAATTCTTTTAAAATTTGTATCTAAATTTTAGAAAATTCTATTATATACATTACATATCATATGCAACTTTAGTCATGCTATTTTTTGATTTAGTCATGACTAATTTTCTTCTTATATTATTTTAAAATATTTGATTTTTACCTTTTTGTATTTGATTATGACTTCTTTTATTTTAATTATGACTCAGAAAATTTTAGCCTTCGTTTGGTTCTCTTTTGGAATTGTGATTCCAATCAAAAAAAATTAGGTTGCGTTTAGTAAAATTTTCTAAATATGATTTCAGAATAGAGTTATATTTTGAGTTTGTGAGTTTTGAAATTATGATTTAAGTGTAAAAAATTTGTTTGGTGAATAAGTTTTGAAAAAAGTTTTGAATTGAGAGGGAAATTTTTGATGTAACATATGATATTTGATACAAAAACTTACAACTCATAACCAAATACACAATTCAAAATTCTATTACAGTTCATAAAAAATTTTAAAAAATTCAGAAAATATTTTTTATTGAATATATAAAAATTAACATGTGTCAATTTTAAAAAAAAAAATTTGCACTGTTCCGGTCAACCGGTGGGACATCTAGTTAGTCCAAATTTTCCTGCCTTCGATCGAGTTTTAAAAAATAATTGTGAAATTAACTTTTCAAAGCCACAACCAAACACCATATGCAAACTAAGAGTTAGAATCATGATTCCAAAGCTCTTCCAAATAGAGCCTTAAATTTTTTTTCAAAACTCATAACCAAACATACAACTCAAATACATATCAAACTCAATTCTAAAACTATTTTCAAAACTTATAACTAAACACACAACTCAAAACTCAATTCAAAATGCTTTTCAAAATTTAAAACGAAAATCTTTTCAAAACTCTATTTTAAAAAATCAAAAAAAAATATTTTTTATTTTATTTTTTAAAATTATTTTTAGAATTATGATTTGAGTGTAGAGTCGTATTTTGATTTATTAATTTTGAGTTGAGATTTAAAAAGAGAAAATGTATTTAGTTATGAGTTTTGAATTGTATTTTGAAATTTTTTAATTTATTTTTTAAAATATTTTAAAAAATTTCTTAATTTTACTTTTTTAGGTAAATATTTGATATTTTAAATATTTATTTATTTAGTTTAATGTGCACTGCGTTTCATATATTTGTGTGCTGTATTTTTTTTAAATATTTTAAATATTTAGAATTTTAAAAAAATTATTTATTTATTTTAAATATTTTAATTTATTTTATAAATATATTTTTTAAAATTTTAATTTTTTAATATTTAAAAAAAATTGGATCATCATATCTATCTAAATCTTAACAAATTATTTGGTCAATACTTAAAAAAATAACAAAATATATTTTTTTAAAAAGGAGAATTGACCAGTAAATCCCATTTTGTGTACTTGTAATCCACAAGGTCCTAAATGTTTTCTTGGTGACTGGATGGTCCCTTAATTTGTTTGTTGACTGTTTTGCCACTGCTAGTATTATTAGTTGATTAGTGTGGGTTTGTATAGGGAATGTGAATGGGTGTTTGTGTGTCACGTTGATCGGAAAAGCACACTAATACCTTTTTAATTTAATAGGTTTGTAACACACACAGAAGTTGAACATGGTTTCGGATTTTCGTTTCGGATTTCTCATAACCCGAATTTTGAAACCCACGTTATAGATGGAGTGAGTGGGTTCACATTGCAGTTCATTTCGTTTCTCGATCGTACTCGAACCGGTCACGATTGCTTCAGAGAGGCCCTGTGACTCTTCACTAACAGCAACACAGGACCTATGAAACAGAGTTGGTGGAGAAAAAGCAAGGTTCGGTTCCTAGAGTTTACTGTCCAAAGCCGATTCAGAGATTACCTCCTCTTCCTCACAATCACCAAGTGAAAAACGGATCTATTGATCGGAAGGAGTTAGCGACGACGATCAATTTCACAGGCAAATTCGCGTCGCTTTCAGACATTTAATCCGTCATCGGCTGGTCGGGCGCCGCTGTCCAAGAGGAAGTGCAGTTCAATGGAGGGGTGGTGATTGGGGGGGTCCCAATCACTGCTGTTTTCCAATTCATATGATTCTGGAAACATTCGTGTGTGTACTACCCATATATCGTGCGTCCGAGAAGTCGATTCCTCTATCTATCCTCCTATTTCCAGTTCGGTTCCCAAAGAAATATAAAACCCCCGCAAACAAACACTCCCTTCCATACGTCTCACATTCTCTCTCTCTCTCTATATATATATATATTTGTATCTGTCACCGTCTAGATGGAAGAAGACACACAGTGGCAACGGCTAGAAATGCAGGACAGTGAAGCTATCACCTTCTACCCTAGCTTCAACAGCTACTCTTCCAATAAATTTGCAGAAATCGCTGATAAAGTCACCAAAGAGTGTGTCAGAGACGACGACGATGCGAGACCTGTCTCGAACGAACTCGACGACGATGATGATGATGATTTCAAATCCTCTTTGGTACGCGGTAATTCTGATGTGATAGTGTGACATACCTTACCAGGGCCGACTATGTTCACATTGTCAATAATTGATTACATATACCAAAATAAAAACATAACAGCCCATAATTGATGTGAGGGCATATTTGTCCACCACATAACAATGTAATTCAAAAAAGGAGTTATCAGTAAGATATTTCTACTATCATGGACTACCCAAGCAAACAAAATATTCGTGGGACCAAATGGAATACAATTTCGCCATATGGGACTTTCTGATAAATTCCCCTTAAAAGAATAAAAATATTTTTCTTCAAAAATAAAAATAAAAAAAATATTTTTTTCAAAAAATATAAAATAGAAAATATTTTTAAAGGACAAAATAAAAAATATTTTTTTAATAGAATTTTGAAAAAGAGTTTGGTTATGAGTTTTGAAAATGAATTAAGTTTTGAGTTATGTATTTGGTTACGATTTGAGTATGGAGTTTCGTTTTAAGTTTAAAATATTAAAAAAATTAAATATTTACAAAATAAAATAAAATATTTAAAATAAAAATATAAAATTTTCTTAAACATTTTAAAATATTTTAAAAGAATAAATCCAAAAAAATTCAAAGTACTATTCAAAATTCAAAAACTCAAAACTTAAAATACAATTCAAAACTCTTTTTAAAACTCTAAACTAGTTTCAAAATTCAAAAATTCTTTTCAAAACTCATAACCAAACAAATTTTCTCTTTTTAAAACTCAACTCACAATTCCATACTTAAATCACAACTCAACACTTAAATCATAATTACAAAACTAAATCAGACGGAATCTAAAATTATATTATTTTCTTCTATAGTTATAAATTTTAACCTACATTTTAAAAAACTTAAGACAGGAACTTTTCAAATAACTAGATACAAAAAAATAATAATAATAAAACATTTGTGAAACCAAAAATTAAATATATTAATGTTGGAGAAGACTATTGGGCTCTTCTTTTATTTATTCATTGATATAAAAAATATTTTTTTAAATACAATTTTAAAAAGAGTTTGGTTATGAGTTTTGAAAATGAATTAAATTTTGAGTTATGTATTTGGTTACGATTTGAGTGTGGAGTTGGATTTTCAGTTTAAAATATTAAAAAAATTAAATATTTAAAAAATAAAATAAAATATTTAAAATAAAAATATAAAATTTTCTTAAATATTTTAAAAAAATAAATCCAAAAAATTTCAAAGTACTACTCAAAATTCAAAAACTCAAAACTCAAAATGCAATTCAAAACTCTTTTCAAAACTCAAAACTAGTTTCAAAATTCAAAAAAAGAAAAAATTCAAAACTCATAACCAGACAAATTTTCTCTTTTCAAAACTTAACTCACAATTCCATACTTAAATCACAACTCAACACTTAAATCATAATTACAAAACTAAATCAAACGGAACCTAAAATTATATTATTTTCTTCTATAGTTATAAATTTTAACCTACATTTTAAAAAATTTAAGACCGTAACTTTTCAAATAACTAGATACAAAAAAATAAAAATAATAAAAACATTTGTGAAACCAAAAATTAAATGTATATTAATGTTGGGGAAGACTATTGGGCTCTTCTTTTATTTATTCATTGACAAATAGGTGAATAAAATCTTCTTAATTAATCCTATGTTCGGTTGGAAGATTTGCGAAGGGATTTAAAAAGAGAAAGGAAAAATATATATGAAATTCACATACCTTTTTCATTTCTTTTTTCAAATTCCTCCTCAAAATTTCCCAACTAAACACAGTATAATTGATTAAAATAATTGAACAAATTCAATCCAAAACAATGAGTTTTCCTATTTTAATCATATGTAAAGATAGTTTTGTTTAGCTGTTAGGTTGGGATTTCGTCGAAGAAACTCTTCTTATGTTAAAGTCAATAATTCGAGAAGAGGTATAGAGAGTACGAAAAATTTACTATATACACTTCTTATTGTATGCATCCTTTAGTCATGTTATTTTCTTTTTTAATTTTGATTAATTTTTTTTTTAGTTATTACTCATGAGATCTTTAGTTATGCCTCATGTGTTATTTAATTATAACATTTTTTTTTAGTTATGACTCAAAAAAATATAAAATTATGTTATTTTCTTTTTTTAATTATAAGATACATACGATACACCTTTTAAAAAGTGTGTACCATAATCTTTTCCAAAAGAGTAAAGCAATGCAAAAAACATAGAGTTCAAAGAGTTTCAATATGTTCTTCAAAGAACATGAGACTTATTTTTGCTATCCAAGAAACATATAAGGATAACCACTGCACATGCCTTTCTGCTCAACATACCTAAGTAAGAGAACTGCCATTCTATTAGGCTTAATCTCTATGATGGCAATTCATTCCGCTTTAAGATCCTATAGAGTAATGCCCCTACAATGACCTCCTACAATGATCTATGGATGGCCGACACGTGTCCCACTCCCCAAACCAATGGCTGAGATTCAAACTCACCAAAACGACATCATTTTGGTGAGTAAATTGAAAATAAAATAAAATAAAACAAAAACAGAGAGAGAGAGAGAGAGAGAGAAAAAAGAAGAGAAAGAGAAAAAGATCTCCACATCTTTGGCCAATCTCTGTCATGGCTGGGTTTTTAGATTCAAGAAATTGAACAAAACCAAAACAAAAGCCTCATTGTTGGCCACCTTTTCCTCCAACGCTCCGGCGACTCTTAATCCCTCTGACGACCCTTCCCTAGTCATTCTCCTCTTCCGACGGTCCTCTCCTGCCGCACCTCCCATTTCTTTTTTTCCCTCTTCCTTTCTTTCTTTTCCTTATAGATCTAAACAAAACATAGAAATGATATATGTATATATATATATATCAAAACAAACAAATAGACAAACGATTTTATCAAAAAAATAAAAAAAAAATTAAAATCACATAATTGGATTTAATGTGGGTTTGCCTTGTGGGTTTAAAAGTTAGAGAGAGAAGTGGGTTTAATGAGGTTTTGCCTTGTAGGATTGCTTT